>JACXGM010002797.1:17038-45012 GCA_016801145.1 Umbra pygmaea | reverse complement strand
AGAGCGGCCCACCACAACATCACAAATACCACCTGTCCTTGCGCTCCCCTGAATATGTATACCAAATCCTACCCCTTAAAACTACTAACGCCATGTAGAGAGTATGCAAGAATCAGTGGGAATTTACACTATCATCGGATCATCCTTTCTCATGTCAGTTTATAAACTGCTACTTTTATCAATCACTGATCAATCTTTTTTTTTTTTTTTTTAGTTGGCAATTTGGTCGGCCCAAAATTTGCGGCGGCCCACCGGGAAAGTGCCCGGTATGCCAGATGGCCAGTCCACCCCTGAGTGCATTCAATCAGTGGCGCGAACTGAGGCAGCCAGACGTGGAGGACAATGACAATGAGGATGTAGACGGTGGAGCTGAGGAAGGGCCTGTTCATGACAGACAATATATGAGTACCATGCAAGGTTTCAGACCCGTCAACGGTTGATATTTAACACTTTATTTCTTAACAATGTGTTGTTGTACGTAGGTTCTTACTCCTCAGCTTATTAATACACTCATATTTACCTTTAGTCATTCACTTATATCATATGTTTGTATAATATCTCTGAATACATTCGCCTGACTACAAACTATTTTGATTGTATGCATTTTCTTCATTTTATGATGACTCTTTGTGATTACTTCTTACATTTTGAGGGAGGTGCTATTTCCCCAAAAACAGTTCAATCCCTTTAACCATGGGCTAAAGAGTGGTCTGAAACACTTGTTAAAGCTACGTTGTGTAAGAATTGCTCCCATCTAGAAGTGAAATCGCATATGACAATGAACCGAATGTTACGTTCTAGCCCCTCCCGCTATTATGCCAGCTACGCAAACTCAGATCTTTTTTTTTAAACAAAAGCACTCATTTTATTGTAATAATCATTGTTGAGTCATTATACTGTATAGCTAGTGAATTGTAACCAAATGCGATTGTATTGTGTGTAAAGAAAAAATAAGAGCATGTGATAGCAAAAAGTAATAATTTATCATGTTTTATTAAAAAATGTTTCATTAACACGGTAACAAATATGATGTATACGCAATTTAACTTAATATATTGTCAGTGTCTCATGTGAAAACACGATTACATTTGTAAAAACATTCTCTAGAGTCTGTTTTATCCAACAAACGTTTAGCAACACATGAACATGGACACTACCTATGCAATGAATTAACATTGATTATTGTAATGATTTACTAGGGCTATTATCTTGAAATGGAATATCAGAGTTCATGTTGCCGGCATAATATAGTGTTGCCGGCATAATATAGTGTTGCCAGGTGAACGGTTCTTGCCAACTATATAGCTAGGGCCAGAAGAATAGGCGTGATCCTCCATCTTCAACAGGCTTTCAAATCTGCTGGCAGTCGTGAGTGATCTCCCCATGGCATTCATCACGATGCCACTGAGTGTAAAAGCACGAAAAGCAGAGCTTAAATTTGCAGGTATGTCGCCCTTTTTGGCTAATGTATTTTAAAGATGGAGGCGTAACATGGCTGCCGCAATTCGAGCGACTTCCTCGTATGTATTCTGAATGGAAGATTCTATGCTTACGAGAGTACTTTGATTAGTTGGTGGAAGTAATTGCACATGAATGAGCACATATTTTTCAATGAACTAAGGTGTTTTTGCTAAGAATCAACTAAAAAAAATACACAATGTAGCTTTAATTTACCAGCAATATTATGTGTCACTTAAATAACGATGCTTACGGGAAACGCACTGATAAAATAAGGAGGCATTTACGTGCATCTTTCGATCATCTTAGTGCTTTGGGAAACCGGGCCCAGTTCTTTTTCTCTTTAGCTCTGGTATGACGCTTCTGGCATTGTCTCTGGTTCAGGATTGGCTAGACACTAGGAATGCAACACATGTAACCCATTTCCTGGACATGTCTGCATGTGGTGGCTCTTGATGCAATGACTCCAGCCTCAGTCCACTCCTTATGAAACTGAATCAGACAGAGAGATTAGAGGCTCAGGAAACCTTTGCAGGTGTTTTTAGTTAATTTGCTGATTAGAGGTCTTCTCAGGTAGACATTTATTTACTATAAATTCTTTATTGTAATATTTTGAATTAACAGATTTTTGATTTCCATGAGTTGTAAACCGTAATAATCAAGATAAAAATACTTGAAATATGTCACTTTTTGAATAATATTTATTTTCCATGATATTATACTTCTTTGAGAAGCACTTTTATAGTGCCCACACAGTCTTGTTCAATAGCAGATTTATTTTGGAATAATAACCAATCAGAGCCAGTATTTTTATGATCATGTAGACTTCTCAAAAAGTTTAAAAAAATACTTATAAAAATACTTGATACAAAATAGTAAGCCATTTTCATTCAGCCTATCAAATAAAAATGACAAAACAGTATTTTGCATTTGAAATATGTATTTTAAATACATGTATCATATGTACTGCCCATCCCTGCCTGCGTGTGACTATTCATTAGCCATTACATTATGTTACATTTTAGATTTAGTTTTTTAGCATTTCTTCATCGCAAATTTCTCTTGAATTTTCACTTGTTACTTTTAGAAGTAAATATAAATAAACACCCATGTATTTTTGGTAAACTGTCCTATAATGATTTGACCATGGGTTCTCTGATTTTCACAGGCCTCCTGCACGAGGCAGCGCAGAATTGGCATATTGGAAAGAAAAAATACCTGTTGAAGGGGGAAAATTGGTAGGCTACAACATTTTTCTCTTTCAACTAGACAATTCTCACCTGGACAATAGTACCCGTTCTATCCAGGGTTTGTCATGTCCTGCATATTAAAGATGTATTCCGTGACGTTCGTGGTTACAAAACAATTTTTTAGGCACTGCATTTTAGCTTTGATGTGTAGTATATTTTGTAGAATCATTATCTTACTGCAGTTAGCTTGAAATCTGACAGTTTTTTACCACTATGGCAGCCATTTCCTTACATAGTGTCAGGGAGGAAATCTCCACCATAGCATGTGACATATGGTTAACTAAAGTGGAGGAAGTACCATTAACAGAACTGTCAATTAATCTCAGAAAGGAACATTCAAAGGGCAGTCTATGTTTATGCATTCGCATTTCGTTTATGGATTCGCAAAGTTTCCTATCTCCATTAATAAGTATATTATCTTTAAACTTTTAAATATCCCAGAAATTCATTTCCAAACAGTTGCAGGGCAGGCCCAACATCTAGACACAGCAGAGATAGAAAGTACTAACCTAGACACTTCAGAGAAAGAGAGTACCAAGTGGGGACCAGTTTTAGATTGACAGTGCCAATATACAAAGGCTTTAGACTCTAGAGTTCAAAAAATTTGTCAGAATGCTTCTTTAAAGTTCATGTCAGCCTGGTCCAGACAGAGAGTAGACATCACATGAGAGAACCTTTTTTCCGTTGGGCCATCAAGTGGCCATGTGCCTTGGTGTATGTGTGTGTTTGGGAGTGTGTGTGACTGTCCTAGCCTACGGCTCTACTCATTACCTCTGAGCACAAGATACTCTGGCCGCTGTCATGAGGGTGGCATCACACAGTGAGAGAGAGAGAGAGTAGTTCAATGAGATCAGTGATCAAGAAGAATGGACAAGAAGGCTGTCTTTGTCTGACTTGCCTGGGCCAACTAAACCCGCCGCTATAATCCATTGGCATTTTATTGAACCTTGTTTCTAGCACATAAAGGCTTTTCTGTGGGGATTTCAGATATTTCCAGAAGAGGTTAGGCATTGGATGGGTTCATTCTTTTTCCTGGAAAATATGCTAACAACGCATTAATTTACAGCAACAACCGGGGAGCAATTAAGGTTATGTGTCCTATACTCAGAAACCTTTACCATATATTACCATATCCAGTTTGGAAAATGATTTGACTTCTAGCTTATTCCCTTCAAATGATCAAACATGACATTTGGAAAAACAACCATTAATTGTTTATTATAACCCCAACATACACATACTACACTGACAAGCTTCCAGCATAGCCAGACACAGAAACATTAACTAGCACTGGAGTTTTGGAAGTTAGCTAGAATTTCTGGCATTTTCATAAAAGAAGAAGGGACTGCTGTCTCCAGTATTTCCCCCAAAAACCTTTTGCAATGTTCTTCTTTTAACCTGATGCAATTCAGCATGGTGAATTTGTTTTCATTGCTTGTTACAGAACATATTTTTTGGTGTCATCTAAAAAAGTCATTTTTTTGTTCACTTTGCCTGGATGGTAGATATAGATGCATATCTCAAGAACATCTGAAAAACAGAATCTACCTTTCTAAGACTGATATGGAGGGCTGAGGAGCTTTTTTACTTGGCCTTGAGCAGTGATTACTCTTCCCTTGTTGTGAGCTTCTTAGCTCAGTCTGATTGATTGACCTTGGGTAGGTTACACAGGGAGGTGGCCGTAAGAGATGGTGTTGGCAGCTCAGGTAACTGCTGTGCTGGCAGTAGGAGTCATCAAACTGAATCGGCTGTCAACATAGGTGTATGTAATATTAGGCTATATACTGCAGGATGTTACTGAACTGATTTGGTGAAATGAAAAACAAAGTCATAATGGAGTTACGTAAATCACATGAGTAAGGGTAAAAGTACCGTCCAAGGAGTAGAAGTAGAGATGTGGGTTAATATGAAACTCAAGGGCATTTAAATTATATTACAAAATGTTGTTACAGAGGCTGAAAGAGAATCAGCGAGTGAAAGAGAGCATGAGGCAGAGGGGCAATGAGAGAGGAAAAGAGAGAGGAAAAGAGAGAGGAAAAGAGAGAGGAAAAGAGAGAGGAAGAGAGGGAGTAAGATAGATGTGGGAGAGGGAGGGAGAGAAAAGGAGAGAAAGGGAGTGAGATACGGGCAGACATGGAACAGACATGAAGAGAAAGGAAGGACCGCTTTGACCTTCCTGACTATTGACCGGGACGCTTAACACACATCAATAACCCGTTTGTGATCAGATCAGGGGCTGTCTGGCCTGTCTTACCAAACACAAGCCTAACTGGAGCTGGGGCTGTGTAGTTCTGGTGGTGGGACCGAGGGCTGTGGTAATTGATTTGCACACTGAGGCATTATGTTGAGACAGATTGTCCTGAGCTTGTGGGCTAGATGCTGTAGCTGTTGTTGCCTCTGTTGTCACCTCATTTTCACAGGCAGTTAAAAGATCATTATGCTTGAAGGATCTCTCTCCCTCTCCCCCTCTCTCTCCCTCTCTCCCTCTCTCCCTCCTCTCGGTGTTTGTGGCTAAAAGGCCTTGCAGGAGAATAATCCTGACAAAACTGCTGGGGGAGGCATAAAAATACCTCTGGGCTTTTTCTTTGACTGGAGTCCGGGACCTGATTTAATTCCCCTCTCACAATTTGTTTTGCAATTAACAATTAGAGATCTGCTGATCAATGCAAGCTGTGGATAATTTCCGCTGAACAGTTTTGATAGCCGTGACATGGAAGCAGGAGGAGCTGGGAGCTGATGGAGTTCAGCGCGGTTAAACGGCTGCCTTTCTCCCACAACAGAGGGAGGCCTTTTCTCCCAGAGAACCGGTGGTGTAAGGCCCATTGGTTTGTTTATCTGATATCTATGAGCTATCCGGTTTCCGTGGTGGCACTGGGTCCTGAATCACTCAGTCACAGTGTAAGGCAGGCAATCACCAGGCCAATTAAAATGTCACACAGCATGCCTTTTAATTAGTGCTGTGTAGGACGGCAGCACAGGGTCACCCTGCTCTTGGCTCACAGCATACACGCTGAAACACTTTCAGTCTGTAAGTGTTTGAAATGAGTCTTTCTGAATGGAAGCAGCTGGCAGGTGATCTGCTTCCCCTAGAGATCAGGGGATAGGGGAAAATGGAGATCAGTTGGGTTTTGTAAAAGGGCTCAGACTTTATTGGTGACTAGAGAAGGCCAACGGGTTACCTGAGATGAATCCATGACATTTAGACCATGTACAGCATTTAGAGCACAGACTGAAACATACAGTATACAGCATAGATACTTTATTTGAACAGGTAAGTTGACTGAGAACTTCTTCTAATTTCCAGCAACGGCTTGGGGAGAAGGAGGGGAGAGGGGAATGAATTAGCCAATGGAGAAATAGGGATGATTAGTTTGCCATGATGGTATGAAGGCCAGAAGGCTGGTATTAACAGACTCAAACATATAAATTCTTTAACACTACCTGCTGGTGTGTAACAATTATTCTTCATTTATGGGCTGTATCAGCTGACAACAAGCCAGCCAATCTGGACAAGAGCACAGCTTGGCTTGATCTTTGATTGGTGCTCGCCAATGTTTTTTCGTTTTCCTGGGGGAATCTTTGGATTGCAAAATATGTTGTATAGAAAGAGGGTGGCGTTTATTGACTGTGTGTGATTGTCCATTTACAGGTTTGAATGAAAACGAGGACAGATCTGTCACAACAAGCTGACAATATTAAAATAGTCTTCCAGTCAGAAAGTAAGACTACAGTTGGTGTCCAGGAAGTAAGACTATATTTAGGTTTACAGTAGGCTGCACCATTGTGTGCTCTATACATGTCCCTATAGTATTGTCATGAGTTCAAAAGGCTTGTAAATGATTTATCCTGTGTTTGTGTAAGTCTGTAGTGAGTATCCTGATGTGGTATAAAACCATGCAAGTATGGAAAACAATGTGAGTTTGACATTGTGAGGACATTTTACCCCTCCCCATGATGAAAAAGGCTATTTTTGGTTTCCAGAGTTATACTTATAATGAGGCTAAGGGTTGGGTTGAGAGAACATAGTATTTTGAATGACAAAGTGTCAGGAATTGGAGCTCAGAACAGAGGGTGAATCCAAATGCAGACAACGTAGTAGTGAGTAACAACAATAATGAAGTTTATTGTAGTTATGAATAATGCAAACTCAAATAACTGGAGAAGGCAGGCAAGTTCCAAGGGAGCAAGGGCTTCGGATTATCGTCACAGACAGACCCAGAAACAGATTGCGAGGTATGCTCAGGTGACTGGAGAAGGCAGGCAGGTTCCAAGGGAGCCAGGGCTTTAGATTATCGTCACATGCAGGTACTGGAAGTGAAGGCACAGAGAACCAGATTTAACAAAATAATAATTTGAAACCATAAGGGCGCAGCACTCAGATTAGCTATAGAAAAGGCAAAAATCTATAAACAGCACAGCACTCAAAACTGGTTAGGTACTTGGAGTGGCTTGTGACTTAAAGTACTGTGTGGTACAATAATCTGGCAAGGACTGATTGCTGTCACCTCCCTTATAAATGGAGGGCAGCAATCAGCCCAGGTGTGGCAGAGGAACAGGTGCAGGGAATCTGTGATGATGGGACTGGTGCTCAGGGACTGGTGCCTTCAGGAGTGCAGGGGAATTCAGGGGAACTCAACTGGTTCTAGGGAACTGACAAACACACACAGAAACAGACCAGACACACACAAGGGAATCAGGAACAGGGAATGATACACAAGGAAAGGGAACAGCTCAGGAGAGTGGATTCCTGACACAAAGATAGGAAAACTTTATGAAATTATGGTCCCACATTTGGAAGGCTTGTCATATTGGGCTACTGCACGTTCACTTATTTGCTCGACATTGATTTGCAAAGTATTGGTCATTTGTGGTCTTGTGTGGGCTAGCCAGTTTTTAACCTCTTTGAACTTGTTGTAGGCTAGCCAGTATTTTACCTGTTGAACACATCAGGGACAATTTAAGCTTACTGACTTCGTGTTTTTTTACACACATTTGAATTAATTGGCAAATTTGTTATACAATTTGGATGTATAACTATTTTTGAGAAACTGGGAGAGAATCCCAGCTGCCATCAAGAGTGTGGGACAACAGTGATACAGCTGGAAAAGTTCTTATCTGTAACAATACATTTTGTGAAGGCTCATGGGTTATTCCAGGTAAACCTGAGCATCCAAAGGGTAAAATGTAAGATTTCCGAATGAGACCGTGCTACTTTTTATTCTTAAGGTCTATATTTTGGAGTACACAATTTATTGTACAGTATGTTAAAATTAAAATACATAATTTTTTCAATATGTTGTCTCAGTGTTGGCTTGGTGTAGGCTATCCAGTGTTGGAACTCTGTGGGCTTGGTGTAGGCTAGCCAGTGTTGGAACTTTGTGGGCTTGGTGTAGGCTAGCCAGTGTTGGAACTTTGTGGGCTTGGTGTAGGCTAGCCAGTGTTGGGCCTGTGTGGGCTTGGTGTAGGCTAGCCAGTGTTGGAACTCTGTGGGCTTGGTGTAGGCTAGCCAGTGTTGGAACTTTGTGGGCTTGGTGTAGGCTAGCCAGTGTTGGAACCTTGTGGGCATGTGTAGGCTCGCCAGTGTTGGAACTGTGTGGGCTTGGGGTGGGCTTAACAGTCAGTGAAACGCCTGTGTGGGCTAGCGTCTGTGGAACTAATCCATCAGGGAGGATTATATCCAAGGAAGGTGTGTGCATCTCCAACACCACCTCCTTTGTCCTTTCATTTACCTCCATTAAAGAATCAAGACCATAATGATGATATGTCTGTTCAGATGCTTCACACTGTCTGTCTGCCTGTCTGTCCAGGGGTGTCGGACTGGGGGTAAAACCAACACCGATTACCAGGGCCCAAGTGGAGAGAGGGCCCTTGAAAAGTCTGGAATATATTTTATTTGGTGAACATGGGGGCCCATCAGGACTGCCTATGCATAGGGCCCAGGATCTTGTGCTACACGCCTGTGTCTGTCTGTCCTATCTCTGATAATGGACAACTCTGCTTTCAAAGCAGGCTGGATAAGAGGGCTCCAGTATTGAGATAAGAAAAGTGATATGTGTGCTGCTTTAAAGAAAGGAGATGCCACTCCTTTTCAGGAAATGGGTTAAAAGCACCATTGTTGAGTCCCAGAGGGTTTGGGTTATTGACAGATTGATTGACAACTCTTAGAAGTTTTACACAGTTCAACAGTTCTGTCCGCTCTGAGAAATATTCTGCTGGAAGCCCTCTAGCTGACTTGTCCCTCTGCAGTATATCAAGGATTATCCTCCGAAAGGCTTGAGTACTCATGAATAAATAATATGCTTTGCCCTGGGGCTTCCTGCCAATTGCTGGATGTAAAAAAGTGGCTGCTTTTCATAAACACCATTTCAATTATTTATAAAGTCAATTGGCCAGTGGAATAAAGTGAAGTCCCAGATGTATTTGTGGTAAGATGACATGATGTTGAACACCCTCATGACTCATGGAAATTATGACTCTTTGCATGTTCTTGGAAAATATTGTGTCCTATGAAATGTTCTGTAAATAACTATATATCTGAGAGGTCTAACAGAGCAAATGTTTAAACTACATGTTGAACTCATGAGGGACAATTGAAGCTCACTGACCTCAAGTGTTTGTTTACACACATTTGAATTAATTGGCAAATTTTTTATGCAATTTGGATGTATAATTATTTTGAGAAACTGGGAGAGTATCCCAGCTGCCATCAAGAGTGCGGGACAACAATGATACAGCTGGAAAAGTTTTAATCTGGTTAACAATACGTTTTGTGTATGCTTATGTGTCATTCCACGGCACGGTAAACCTAAGCATCCAAAACTAAAATGTAGAATTTCCAAATGAGACCATGCTACTTATTATTCTTAAGGTCTATATTTTAGAGTACACACTTTATTGTAGCAGTGTACAGTATGTTAAAATGAAAATACATAATTATTTCAATATGTTGTCTACCACAGTATATTTTTAACGTGTTATACTCATAACACATCTAATAAACACATTATATTACTCACCAAGGGCTACTGTAATATGGGCACACATATCAAAAGTATTAGTTATAGTTTGTCTATTCTGTGAGACAATGGACATGTGATTTTTTTATGCCAATATCACATCCATAACACTGAAATGTCCTTATGCAGTGGCATCCCCAGACATTCTTCACAGGGGTAGCCAGATAGGGCCACAAAAAAAATGTTGGGGTGGCACACCAAAACCAAAAACCATAAATTAATTTCAGGAATAATGTTATGTTGTTGTAGTATATAGGCTAACCTGTGTCAACATGAGAATTTAGGAATAACGTCCGGATAGACTTTGGTTTTTTATTTTATAGTTAATGTTACAAATTTTCTGATGTACATTGACTAATACCGGTACAGTCAACACTTTGAGTTCCACAAAAATCCTGTTTTAAAGAAGCGTTCTGCGATTTTAGGTGATATTTAGAACTATAGTATACTGTATTTAGGCCTCTTGGTTATAATGAATGTGAATTTACATGCCCTAGAGCTAAAATGGATCCATGCTCGGGACTTAGTTTATTTCCCTGAAGTTTTCTCTCTTGTTCTCCTGTGTTTAGAGGTGCTCACGCTGTAAACTCATTAGACATCACCGTATAGCTCAGGTTTGATTGACAGCTCTGTCAATGGGACTTCCCCTACGTTAGCAAACCCTACGCCACACATTTGTTGGGATTTCCCTGCCTGACGTTCTGTAAGGGAATGCCTATAATAGCCAAGATAGACTGTCAGGTTTGAAGCTAACTACGGTAAGATGATGTTTCAAATTTTTGTGCATATAATATAGACCACATTCTATACTTCTGGACTACAATGGGGGGGCTAGAATAGTTTAGCAATTACGAACATCACGGACTGTATCTTTAATGTGTTATGTATCTACATATACATGTGTTAGGATATTCATTGTTCTTCAAATACACCGTTGTCTTCCTTAAAAAGACAACTATACAGCTTTAATTGTTGTCTTGCAGACAGTTCTGTGATAAATTATAAATTTTTTGTTACAGTAAATGTGCATGTACTACGAATGTGTGTCCCATAATTACAATATGCTTGGTCAGTGTGCAGCAGTGGTATATAGGCACTGTTGGAGAAACAGAGCACTTGTTTGGGCTGGCTCAGTTATTCTTGCTGTTTTGGTCCCTCCCTCCTCTTAGGTTTGGTTGGCAGCGCCATGTGGCCTCACTGCCTGCTGCCGTGACAGGTGGCATTATTGATTGAGCCTTCCGTTTAATTTCCTCTCCACTTTTAAATGACTTCCAGGAGCACTTTGTTGACACTGGCTTTTCTCTTTTAATTCAATGATGTTATTTTTAATTGCGCTCTGCTCTGCTGGTCTGTGTGTGTGAGTGTGCAAGCTCACTTACAGTACTGTGGGAACATCTATTTCCCATATGCTACACAGTTGACATCAGCCAGCTGTACTTTGGCCTGTCTCTAGTTGTTAAAGGATGCATGCTGTGGATTACAGTTTTGACCACAGATCAACTGAAATGTGTCTGTGTGATCAAATGGAAATAAAAGCTACTTTTTACTATTTAAAATAAAGATTTTCTAAAGTTTTACTGAAACTCTGTTAAGCTGGTTTTGTGAAAGGGTAGTGTTATCAAAGTATTCTTTCATTTTATGTGACGTGCTTCACTAATTCATGAAGTGTCTATGATTCATATGTTGATCTTTGGTCAGTGTCGTGGTCTGTTGCTGGGGTACTGTATTCCATTTAATGAGTTTGACAGGAGCGAGATATAGTGTTTGAATAATTCAATAAATACATGAAGAAATGTCCTTGTCATTGAGTGTGGGGAGAAATATTGTGAGTCATAAAAAACCTAGCGGCATCATGTGACATATTGGATCTTTGCAATATTTACCATTCATTTCTGCCATAGAGGATATCTATATTCACTTCAAATAAGGTCTGTGTTTCGTCTAGGCTTACACCGACTCAGCATTTTTATAAGTTTTGAATATCTGTAGGCGACATGTGACATTTGTCAATATCTTGCCCAAGGACGTAGGAACAGTGGGGGACCGGGGGGACATGTCCCCCCCAATGCTACAGACAGGCATTGTGGTCCCCCCAATAAGAACAATTTGTGAAAATATTGTGTGTGTCCCCCAATATCAAACTCATTCCTACGCCATTGATCTTGCCTGTATTTCACCCCCCCCCCCAAAAAAAGACAGAATTTATGCAAATATGTTGAAAAACATCACTTTGTCGTGCCAAGAGTTAAACAATTAGTAAAACACAGAGTTTGTGTAAGCCTACAAGAAACAAATACCTTATTTGAAGTGAACATAGAAATGCTCTATGGCAGAAAGGAATGGTACACTGAGGAATATCACGCTTTGCCCCTAGGATTTATTGGAATTTGATGCATCCACTATTCAATCTTATAGCTCTGTATCACCAGCACTGTGGCTCTTAAAGGTACAATATGTAGTTTTCCAAAACAATAACAAAAGATGTACTTTGCATTAAGAAAACAAACATCAATAAACACTTATATTATATATATATTTCTTAGCTGTGTACTTACATTATCCTAAATGTTTCCACCAACTTTCAAATCCAGAGAAATTTGTAGTATAATTCGAAGACACAGGACGTTTCATTTTGTCTTCCGTCAATGGAGCCATGTAACCTTTGACTGCGCTATTTGCTCTAAGTTCCAGGGAACTGCCAAACATAACGTGAATAAAGTTATAATATTTTTAACAATACATTACTTTGTCAGTGAACATTTTTTCTGCCGGTGACGCAACCTTCCAATCTAGGAAGGTTGTCATTGACGACGATAACAAAACCCATGATCCCACGCTACTTCCCGACGTCATCCAAGTACATCTTTTGCTATTGTTTTGATTGAGAGCCCCCTGGCGCCAAAAACTACATATTGTACGTTTAATAAATCCTGTGAATTTGGACAATTGAAATAAATTTCATACACATTGATATACAGTAATTTGCCTCCCCATTTCCACTGTGTTCTACACTCACCTAAAGGATTATTAGGAACACCATACTAATACTGTGTTTGACCCGCTTTTGCCTTCAGAACTGCCTTAATTCTACGTGGCATTGATTCAACAAGGTGCTGAAAGCATTCTTTAGAAATGTTGGCCCATTTTGATAGGATAGCATCTTGCAGTTGATGGAGATTTGTGGGATGCACACCCAGGGCACAAAGCTCCCATTCCACCACATCCCAAAGATGCTCTATTGGGTTGAGATCTGGTAACTGTCGGGGACATTTTAGTACAGTGAACTCATTGTCATGTTCAAGTAACCAATTTGAAATGATTCAAGCTTTTGTGACATGGTGCATTATCCTGCTGGAAGTAGCCATCAGAGGATGGGTACATGGTGGCCATAAAAGGATGGACATGATCAGAAACAATTCTCAGGTAGGCCGTGGCATTTAAACGATGCCCAATTGGCACTAAGGGGCCTAAAGTGTGCCAAGAAAACATCCCCCACACCATGACACCACCACCACCAGCCTGCACTGTGGTAACAAGGCATGATGGATCCATGTTCTCATTCTGTTTACGCCAAATTCTGACTCTACCATCTGAATGTCTGAACAGAAATCGAGACTCATCAGACCAGGCAACATTTTTCCAGTCTTCAACTGTCCAATTTTGGTGAGCTCTTGCAAATTGTAGCCTCTTTTTCCTATTTGTAGTGGAGATGAGTGGTACCCGGTGGGGTCTTCTGCTGTTGTAGCCCATCCGCCTCAAGCTTGTGCGTGTTGTGGCTTCACAAATGCTTTGCTGCATACCTCGGTGGTAACGAGTGGTTATTTCAGTCAAAGTTGCTCTTCTATCAGCTCGAAGCAGTCGGTCCATTCTCCTCTGACCTCTAGCATCAACAAGGCATTTTCGCCCACAGGACTGCTGCATACTGGATGTTTTTCCTTTTTCACACCGTTCTTTGTAAACCCTAGAAATGGTTGTGCGTGAAAATCCCAGTAACTGAGCAGATTGTGAAATACTCAGACCGGCCCGTCTGGCACCAACAACCATGTCACGCTCATAATTGCTTAAATCACCTTTCTTTCCCATTCTGACACTCAGTTTGGAGTTCAAGAGATTGTCTTGACCAGGACCACACCCCTAAATGCATGCAAGCAACTGCCATGTGATTGGTTGAGTAGATAATTGCATTAATGAGAAATTGATGGGGTGTTCCTAATAATCCTTTAGGTGAGTGTATGTTGCTCTATATCTGTCTGTTGGTTTTTCTGTCTGTTTGCTACTGAACAGAATTGTGGTTCCAACATTCTCTTAAGTCAGAGTGACTTGGCGCAGGACTCAGAGGAACATGACGTGGATCGTTTAAATTATCAAATTTAACAGCTGATGCACAGAGGCCCTGCCAAAACACTAATGCAAAACGCTGGCTCTTTCAGCTCAGTCAGTACACAGACATGAACGGAAGTAAAACACCACGCAAATGCAAATGCAAATAGAGTATCAAGTGTGTTGACATTTCCAAAATAATTACAGTTTAGAAGTATATCAATTATTAACTTGGTTGGTTAATTATCCAAAGGGCTACATTTGACCTGCTGTGTTTCTCCCCTTAAGGTATTTGGACCAATTACAGTTTATTAATTAAAACAACACGGACGCCTATGGTTATGTGTCTCTAGGCTACAATTGTGTCATTAGGCTGACTGCTTGTCTCTGGCTTCTGCATTTATGCAGGGTCAAAATCCTTATGATACAAGAAAATGAACAAATAGGCAAATAAATATTAAATTAACAAAACATTCAAACGCCTCACAGGGTAATTTTTTGTGATAAACAAACAGCAGGGTGTGTTCCAGGCAGACAAGGAAAATTATTATGACTGTTATGTTCAGAGATATTTCACGGAGTAATTTGGGATTTGGGTAACTATTCCCTTTTTCCTACCTACCCAAAGTAGCGGCTCGACAATACAATGGGAGATTACGTGTGATGGTGTTAGAAAATTATATAAAATCATTAGGATCTGCAATCTGCTAGATTTAATGGAATTAGCATTGAACACGATAAGTAGTCAGGATATCAAGCCATACATTCACTGTAAATCCTTTTTAATATCAATTTAACTGATTACCATGCCAGAGTTTGTGTAATGGTATAAGCTCTTGACTGCGCAACATGTGCCCTTAAAATTAAAACATATCCAAAATGTGAATTTTCACACATGAAACTTCAAATAATAATCACCGAAACACGTTGCATGTATTTTTTTAAAAGATGAGCTCAGTCAATCACATGTGAATCTCAAATGGAATTTTAAACATATAAGACAATTTCTACTCTGATTTCCTTCCTGGTGCTTGCACACTCACATGCTCAAAATGGCTGCCAATTAAGATGTCAATAATATCTATTAAACAATTAAAAACAACATTGAATCAAACAAAAGCCAACTTGTTTTGGTTTGTTGACAAATTCTACCACTAATTAGCTACGCAGTACAACAAGTTACACTTGAGGCAAATCTGAAGCAAGAAGACATACACCCTCTCAAAGATTGAAAGAAAGATTCATCTATGGACACAAATTATTTATTTACCAAACTCTCTTGAAGTAGTTTTAAGTACTTTGTCTGTTATCCATGCAACAATAAAAAAACGGTGCAAAGAGGTGAAAAAGTGGTGCCAAGCCTAGAGTTTAGTCAAAGGCAAATTCGCTCACTACAAAAATAAAACACTCATGACTGCAATTAATACCCTTGATTCAAACATGGGCAAAGTACTCACTGAAAACCGAAAATTTTAAGAAACATTACTGGATTTACAGTCAAGAGGAATGAGGCACAATCTTGTTTTCTCCAGACAAAACTAGAACCAGAGGGAAGAATATCCAGAGCTGTTTAATCTCTGTGGTCCAAAAAAGGTATCATTAGTAACCCCTTGAATTGAAAGGTTGAAAATAATTATGTAGCTTTAACTGGGGATTTTAATACTGTTCAGCATTTTTCAAAAGACTTTCACAGGAGAGCATACTTCAAACTACCACCCACTGGCACTTTGAAATTACTAACATTATGGACTCAATATTTAGTATCCATGTACATAAGGAGATTCGAAAACCCAGACCATGTGACATATACAGTACGCTACATGTACACGCAGGAGTCTTCTTTAAATCAAACGTCTCAACTACTTTTCCCATTTTCACTCATATCAAAAATTAAACAGGTGATAAGAGAGAAAATGTGTTATGGTCATTATTTGATTAGCAAGAGGACAGGGCTACTGAACTGTAATCAAAGCCTACTACAGGGCAACAAATTTATAACAAATACAAGGGAATGTTGGCAACTCCACCTATTAATAAAATACTTGGCAAAAGAAAGAGATAGTGGTTAAAATAATATAGAGGTACAAAAGAAATTAGGAGAGAAACAAAAGGAAATACAATTACTTGTTCAAGAACCATTCAACATAACATATTACAAAACTAATGTGGATGTAGAAGTGTAAAAAATGCTCCAAAATCATTATAAATCTGCAACATCAAATAATTTTAATTCTATCAATAGTATTATCAAATGAACACAAACATCAAAAGATCAGGGTAAAAGCCAAGTAATCCAAAAGAAATTCTAGATACTATTACATCTTTCCCGTTTGGAAAGTCACTAAGTCTTGATAGGGTACATACAGAGGTCTAACTTATTTTACTGAGGAATTAAAGGTCCCACAATTAGCTTGTTTTAATGATACATATCAATAAGATTGATTATCTGAAACACAGCAGGAAGTCTAATCTCCTCATTGCTCAAACAGTAATCAGATGGAAAATATAAGGATCATATACATTTAGAGAACTAGAACCTCTTACTCTACAATGTTGTGATACCAAAATTTTGGAAAAATGCTAAGCAGTTAATTGAAAACACAAAAATACTGGAAATCCTTCATTCTGACCAAACATGTTATATTCATAGCAGATACACTGGAGACAACACAAGCCAATTACTTGAAATATTTGAAAAACAGGAAAAGTTTAATATACGTTGCAGATTTCAGTGAAAGTGTTGTTCAATAATCAAATAATAAATACTGGATATCTCTCAGACAGTATTAAACTATCTAGAGGTGTGAAACAAGGATGTCCATCAACCTCATGCAGTATCTATTTATTATAACCATTGAAATATTAGCTAATATAAAGGTCAGATCGAATCAAATGATCAAGAGTTTTCAAATCCACAACCTAAAACGAAGGTCTCCATGTACACAGATGACTTAAGTTTCTTCATATGTCCAAATATGTAATCACTGGCTGGTCTCATTGAAGATTTATATACATTTTCTAATCTTTCTGGATTAAGACCCAATTTGGTTGTTAAAGGGTACAATATTTAAACTGCCAGATAACCTACCTTTCAAATGGGCTGATGTTGAAGTACACGTCCTTGCTAATCACATACCAAAAACATTAACAGCCTCTAGTAATTTTGACAGAACAGTTAGCAAACTAGTTTCAAAACATTTTATGGCTTCAGTATCCTATTAACTTATGGTAATATTTTTTAGTTCATCCCATAGAGAAATCTAATATATATTTTAAAATATATTACCATATAAATTAATTACATATTTAAATACAGAAATCTAATATATGGCCATATATCGCCATACATATGAAAAACATTAACATATATTTGAAAATACATTACCATATATTTTGATTACAAAATGAGGAAATATATGTCACGTATATAAAAACAGCCAATTTTTGTATATTTTGAAATATATGTATATATGTGATGTTTCCACCGTATATGGCGATATCTGACATATAAGTATACATACATATATGTCCATATATTCGATTTCCGTATGGGATACTGTACATTTAAAAAAGATTTTACCTAATTTTTCATTGACATACATGTCATACCCCTACTAATCATCACATATACAGTACTGTATATAACATCAATCTAACACAAGCATTCATTGTTGTTTAAATTTGTAGACGAATTGTTAACTGACAACTGGCAAGAATAAATGTTAAATATTATTTATATACATAATCTCATATGTACATTGACAGATATTATACATGACATCTGTAACGTTTCCAGTTCCCCTTCCCTGGAAACTGCCACTTCCCTATTCAACACTGATCAGAACTACATTTCCCATACCCGGACTCTGTAACATTTCCTGTTTCCTTTCACAGAGAACTACATCTTCCCCTTCCTGGACTGATCAGAACTACATTTCCCAATACCCAGACTCAATCATCCAAATTCAGTACACCTGCTCTCACTTCATCTGTATATAATACACACACTCCATTGCCTCTTTGCAAGGTATTGTGAGTATTGGTTCCTATTACTGAGCATTCTATTTCTGTATTGTTGTTCCGGTCTGACCTTTGCTTGATTTGTGATTATTCTGCCTTGGATTTCCCTTTGTCCTTTTGCCTGTAATCTGGGATTGTTATTCTGTCTTGACCCCTGCATTGATTAACCTGTCTTGTGTTTTTGGATTATCCCCGGTGCCTTTGCTTTTGGACTTTCATCCTGTTTGTAATAAACTTTGTTCTTTTTTTTGTAATTTGGGAGTATTCATTACAACATCACTTATACACTCTGTAAACCATTTGTATATTTCAACCAGCCGCGGTCGGTGGATCTTAATTGGGGAGGACAGGCTCGTATTACGCTCGGCACCGGAGTGAATGGAATGGTGCGCAACGAACAAAACCAATTGTTTTTTTGATTTGCACACATTCCATTCACTCCGGTTCTGAGCGTAATACGAGCCCGTCCTCCCCAATTAAGATTCACCGACCGCGGCTGATTTCAACATATATGTACATATGTGTGATTATGTTTCCACCACATATGCCGATATAGGACATAAGTTATATTCATTTACAGTATATTAGATTTCCGTATGGGATTCCCTGGTAATGTCACAATTCACCTACTTATTCACGTCACTTCCTACACCATGGTGAAACCATTTTCAAATCCTGTGGTAAAAAGGCATTTGACTTTATTTGGAATAGTTAACGGGCATATATTTATAATGAAAAGGAGGTGGTAGGTGTGAAACTCATAAATATTAGGGTTTCAAATCAATCACTCCAAACAGAAATTTGACAAAAAATCTAGCTAAATCCAAATTGGTTTTCAAGCAGACTGATTTAGAGATGCACATATCATGTTTAAAAGGGGGCCATGTTACAAATTAAAGCATGACATTTTAAATATTGTAGAAAAATATATGGCTAAACTGAAATAAATTCATAAAAGGTAAAACAGTCTTCATGGAACAAATGTAAAATGAAGTTCCATGAAATTGTAGGTTTGTTAGACAATAAACAAGGATGAAACAATAATTTCATACAACTAAATTGTAGAGTTCCAGTATATGGAAAAATGTGTTTAGTTCAGAAATACAACAATCTTATCGCTGCCTTGCCTCAAAAGTGGAAAATTAAAACCGTATAGAAAGCATTGTACTACATTGTTTGCCACAAAGCATGCATGTAAAAAAATATACTAATATCAAATGTAAAATCTATATTTTGTACTTCAAGATAAAAGATTTGATTGCTACACCATATAGAAGTCAATATTTTAGAGCATATTTTTTACGTTCTACTTCCATGGCATCAAATATACAGGACATGTATAAAACAACATTTGAGGTGACAATATGCTCATTCCAGTTCGATAATATAAAAGATTCTTGCAACACAAAGCTCAATATATGGGTATTGAAAAGTCACCTCTGTGTTGACTATGTCACAAAGAAACAGAAATTATAGATAATTTGTTCTGGTACTGTTCATTGTTGGTGAGCTTTCAGAATAAAATTCAGGAATGGTTGTTGGTTCAAGGATCCTCCATAGAAATAAATCAATCAATGCAGAATTTGGTAATGGTGTTGGGTAAGATTCATCTTTCAGGCTAAACCAGAGGACAATTTAAGTCTACAAATATTCAAGTATCTAGTAAAGTAGCATAGTCAAACCGAAAGATACATTGCTGCTGGGGATGAAAACATTTTAGTATACTGGGAAAGATGGGGCACATGTGTATGTAAAAAAGGGGGTCGTGAAACTAATGCGTGAAACTAAAATAAGAGTTCATACTGTGCAGATCTATTCTGTTCTTGTAGACTTGTGGCTGAACCACAAGCTTTTAGAACTTAGTAACTGAAAGAGAAAACTGTTATTTTTCACTCTGCAAAATTGTACACAGCATGCAAGTTAAAACAGGCTTAAAATATTATACAAAAGTGAAATAGGTACCTAACATCAAATAGTGTTTTCAAACACTGAGCTCAATTTTATCAGATGTAAAAGACAATATAGTACCCTAGAGTTAAGTGTTTTTTTATTTAAATGCTGTAGTAACTACAATGCAACTAAAAATCTATAGATTATTTTAATGACCAAATACAGTATGTCTTAATGTGTAAAGTAACTGAGTAACTGGGTTAAGTGCACATTTGCAGCTGAGCTTTTATATATAAAATAAAATCCTCACACTCTTGTTAAAATCTGTTTTCTGAAAAGAAAATAATATGTTTGGCCTAAACCAGGCATCAGTAAAAATGTCCCCTAATTTTCCATGGGGAAATTCTAATTAAATTAAAATGAAATCTTCTTCAGTTTTACAGACTTGCTTGAATGAGTACGCAACTTTAGATAAAACAGACAGTATGACCTAATCCAATGTTTTTCAACCCTCTCCTCGGGGCACACCAAACGTTCTACAGTTTATCAGTAGCTGCTGAACTAGCTGACCTTATTCATTAATCAAGGGCTTGATAATTAGCAGATGAGTTTAAACAAGTGTGCTAGCTCAGAAAAAAATCAAATACATGGAACGTCTGGTGTTCCCGGAGGAGAGGTTTGAAAAACACAGACTTAATCTCCGTGAATGTACATCTTGCTAATACATAGTTGTTCTATAGTTTAGAAATCAACTAAAGTGTTGTTTTTATTGAGTAGGCACATTTACCCCAAAAAAGCATGGCAGTGTTCTGGGATTTAACCATCTACCTACACAATACCGGCGAGCAACAGCAGACAGGCTTGAACTGAGTAAATTTCAAGGATATGCAAGTAGATTCTCTCCCCTCATCACAGGGCTGCAATTCCAGACAACTCAGAAACAGACTCAGGAGGAACTGACTTCTTTGAGTTTCATTTCATGATGTGGAGACATGGCAGAACACATGGATGTGTACATCATAAATGGTCAGTAGACCAAATGTCTAAATTGACATACTGTGGTTGTCAGCAGTTCTCAAGTGAAATTATAAAAGGTGGTTATAAAAATTTGTGAATAAACATGTGTAATGTCACATGTGAAATGTATAGTACACATGGGAGTGTCAACTGCTCACTGGAAATTGACACATGGTTTTCGACATTTCACATGTGATGAAATACATGTGGAACCATTCACATGTGAAATTGACACCTGTGGTTGTCAGCAGTTCACATGTGATTTTGACACAGGCCGGGTTGGACTGTGACCGAAAAGTGGCCTGGGACTTTAAAGCGCAGACCGGCTGATGATCCTACTACACTTCCAATAAAAAAAACACACCATGCACTATAATAGCAAGCAGCATAGAGCCCTGTATTACACTGCTGGTTTGCATCTAAGCTAAGCAGGGTCAGGCCTGGTTAGTCCCTGGATGGGAGACCAGTGCTGCTGGAAGTGGTTTTGGAGGGCCAGTAGGGGGCACTCTTCTCTCTATCTAAAGATCATTCCCAATGCTCCAGGGCAGTGAAGGGGACATCTGCCCTGCGTAGAGTGCCGTCTTTCGGATGTGACGTTAAAGTGGTGTCCTGACTCTCTGTAGTCACTAATGTTCCCATGGCACTATTCTTAAGAGAAGTAACGTTATCCATGGTGTCCTGGACAAATTTCCAATCTGGCCCTCATACTGTCATGGCAACCTAATCATCCCCAGCTTTCAATTGGCTCATTCATCCCCTTCCCTCCCCCTACTTCTCCATAGGCTGTTGCTGCAAATGAGAAAGTGTTCTCAGTCAACTTGCCTGGTAAAATAAAGGTAAAACTAAATATGATACTAAACTATGATGCAGGGCTATCATTGGCTGCGAACAAAATTAGATCTAATAATACAGTGTTCAAAAGTGCTTTAAAATTTGAGCCACAACAACAGAAATACTATCTATTTCATGGGACAATCTTGCAGATGCTGTAAAAATGGTATTTGGCAAATTTCTGTTAAATCCATTGAAAACATCTAGAATTTGATCAAGAAGGACATGATTGGTCACAAGCCATCTAACAAAGCTGAGCTGCATGAAGACTTGCACCAGGAGTGGCATAAAGTCACCCAACATCAATGTGAAAGACATCAATGTGGTGGAGAGCATGCCAATATGCATGAAAGCCTAATAATATTATACAATCATTATTATTGCACCAAAAATTAATTTCTAAACACTTCCTAACACATTAATATTGTCTTGTTTAAAAATGAACAACACTTCATCTGTTTTTCATATTTTTACCAGTTCTGCAAATTCTGTAAATGCTCTGAATGACAATATTATAATTCGGAATTTGGAAGAAATGTTGTCAGTAGTTTATGGAATAAAACAAAAATATAATTTTACCAAAAATGAAAAAAAAACATCAATTGTAAAACCAGAGAAACATTTTTGCAGTTGTCTCTTATTATAGCTGTATATAGGATATATGTTGTTTCCTCACACTATGCAGTGCTTTGTTACACACAAGAGCACATACTAAAATGTTCTCTCTCTTTCTTGTTCATCACTGCTCTCTGTTTCTGCATCTGTTTTTTGATTTAACAGAAGAACAATAATCAGTTAACTATAATCAAAGAGCAAAATCAATTGAACTAACACATTTGCATATAATAACTGTAAACTCATACTCCATTTTGCAGAGTTACATTGCTGCACCGGTTGTAGCTCACTCTTACTAAACACGTGTTAGTTTTTATTAGGCAGCATTTGCTGGGAGTGGTTGTTATTTACTCTGTTAAATTTTTTATCTGCCACATTTTTTTCCTTGTCTCTTCATCTCCATTTCTTTGTAGAAGAAACAATAATAACGTAGAAAGAGCTCAATGTGCCTCGGTTCCACGCGACTTGATTGTAAAAACTCGGCACTGTTTCACTTCTACTCCAATGAATTCACAGAACCCGGAAGACAAGAATGTATTGACCAATCATGGTCTGTTAAATTGAAAATACCCTTTTGATGCCAGCACGCAACAAGCACGTGCACAAGCACTCCCACAAGCAAGACACTCTGGACAGTAAAAGATTGGAACATGTTTCCAAAGCACACCTCACATCTATTCAGCTTTCACAGTGATCCTTCAATCAAATGTTTATGAAAGTAACATATGGAAAGTCCCACTTCCTCAACTAACCACAACTGGTTTGCTTGCAAACACCCAAGAGATTCACTGAAGCAATATGAATCAAGGAAGACAAAATGGACAATTCAGTTGGATCATGATGATCATAGAGTATCTTTCCAATGTTACTGTTTAATGGTTTATGGACACTATGGACTGTTGTACAATTCACTATATAGGAAGGTTAACTTCTACTTGACTGTTCCACTGGGACATTAGCGTCAGTTGCACAAGTCACTATAGTCGGCCAGCAGCATAGAGCCCTGTATTGCCCTGCTGGTTTGCTTCTAAAGCTAAGCAGGTTTGGGCCTGGTTAGTCCCTGGATGGGAGACCAGTGCTGCTGGAAGTGGTATTGGAGGTCCAGTAGGGGGCACTCTTCCCTCTGGTCTAAAGATCTTTCCCAATGCCCCAGGGCAGTGATGGGGACATCTGCCTTGCGTAGGGTGCCGTCTTTCGGATGGGACGTTAAACGGGTGTCTTGACTCTCTGTGGTCATTAAAAAAATCCCATGGCACTTATCGTAAGAGTAGGGGTGTTAACCCCGGTGTCATGGCCAAATTCCCAACCAGGCCTCACTTCAATCATGGCCACCTAATAATCCCCCTCCTTCATAATTGGCATATATAACTACTCACCTCTCCACCTGATAGCTGATGTGTGGTGAGCGATCTGGCGCAAAATGGCTGCCGTGCATCACCCAAGTGGGTGCTACACATTGGTGGTGGATGAGGTGGGCTTTCCCCCTCACTGTGTAAAGCGCTTTGGGTTCCTTGGAAGAAAAGCGCTATATAAGTTGAATGCATTATTATTATTATTATTATTATTATAGTCATTTCAACTGCACCTCAAGCATAACTCAGTATAATTTTCGGGTGTTTTGTTTACATGTTTAGACCTGCATATACTATTCTCCTTCCTTTTATACCCTACTGTTTCCTAATATACTCTACATCATATTATGTTACTTTATGTATGTTCACTGTACATACAATCAATTCTACGTCTCTGATAAAAAAAAAATTAAATTGAAAATGATTACAGATTACAGAGTTAATAGATGTTCCTTCACTTGATTCTCATGAACACATGCCGGTAAGAAGCTCAATCAAGATGTAAACCCTGGTTATAGTGGTCACCTCTACTTAAAAGGCAGTCCAAGTTTTTTTGCCACTGGTTATGACAGTGAGGATGTCAAGCCAAAGTATTTGCCAATGTGTGCCCCTTGACGTTGACGAACTTGAACTTTCATGTCAAAATATTACATATCCAGCCCAAAATGTGAGGTTTAAATATCAGTTTGTTATTTGCAAAAGTCCAGGAATGTGTCTTCACTGTATAAATCCAGGAAAATGTTGTAATCTCAATGAGATTAGAATGAAGAATACAGCCTGTAAACACCTAAACACTCCCCTCCTTGTCTTTACCTTCTCCACTTCTTGTCATCACTTGTCATCCTTCTCCCCCATCAACCGCCCCATCCTAATTTATTCTTCTGTGTTTTTGTGATGGGTAATGACCCGTCCACCCCTTTCTCCCTTCTACCCTCTAGGTAGCCATGGTGATGTGGTTGGTGTTTTCAGCTGCAGGGTGGTCTGATTGATGATGACTTTCTCTTTCAGGAACCTGACATGGGCATAAAAAGGACAACTTGCCATTGAAAGCGGCTGAGGGACGAGAGAGAAGAAAGAGTGCCGCAACCGCAGCAGGGGGCAGGGTAAGGTTCTGGGGGTCTCTGGAGGCCAGCGTCGCGAGGGGGTGTACAAGAGGTTGCATTAGGGTACTGAGGTCAGTCTAATTTGCACAGTGGCCGCTCTTTAACACTCCCTGGTGAAAGGAAACATGTTTTATCCGTGAGGTGCTCACTTTGTGAGAAGGAAATTCATTGGATATTTGGGTCTCATCCAGGACAAAAGAGCAGTGGGAGATGACTCTCCCTACACTGAGCCAAAGAACAGACTCATGGGAGAATGGAGGGAGGCAAACTGGCTCACGCGCGCAAGCTCACGCTGGCTCATGCCTGCTCACTCTCCACACACTTTCTTCGACATAAAGAAATTAGAATGTTTCAGATATCAAGTCTTAACACGGCTTTTAACGCTGTCCTCCTCAATTGCATTTAACTGGACTAGTGATTTTGTGACTTGACACAAAAGTATTCCATTCACTTCAATGTGTTTCCTTACACTCTACTGTACATTGCTTTCCCCCCTAAATATTTCTGGGTTAAAAAACATTGATGTTCATAAAAAATACATAAAATCTATATTATATAAATATATTATTTATCCCATAATTAAGTAGCACGATGTAGCCACAGAATGGTGCCTTAACAGTTACATAATATTATTCTCCATCAGCATCCCAGTGGGACTCATCAGTGTTGCAGCAGAAAGTGACTGTCAAAACATGTGCAAGGAAAACACAATACGATGAAGACACTTTCTTTACATTACCGTACTTTTATCCTAGTATGTTGTTTCGCTGCAAATGTGTTATGTAATGTGGGTGTATTCATATTACATACTGAGACTCAAGCATAGAGTACAATTGTAATTGTCACACTGAGTTGAAGTCGAGAAGTCGAGACGAAGCAAGTGCAGAGGTTTGGAGTAGTTCATATACATACTTGGATACGAGAAAACAACAAAGACTACTCCTCAGTCAGGAGATAAACACTAGTTTAGCAAACAGTGTAGCTAAAACACAGAAGAGATACACTGGTAGCAAACATAGACTCAGGCAGTGACATCGATATAGGTACACAGCAACATAGCTACACTGTGGATAATGACAGTGTTAGTGTTGCCAACCATGTACCCAACCATGAGTCATACCTGTGGTGATCAGTCACCTTTAGGTCCCCACATATTCCCTGTAGTCCTCAGGTTGGCACCAATGTCCCTGTCAACCATGACAGTAGTAATATTGCAGGACTTAAATACATACAAAAAATAAATGATTGAAGACAGCTATGTCCATTAAACAGTGAAACTTAAGGATAAATAGGTGGAATGATAGATGGTGGTATGATTGTCCAGAAACACAAACACGTGACATAAAACATGGAACTGTCCAGGGGGGAGCACCGTTACAATAATCCCATCTGTCTAAGGAATGTTTCTTAAGGACCTTAATTTGAAGTTATGCACTTTCAGATTATTCTTTTATAATTAAAAGTGCTTTACAAATGCAATAAATTATTATAAAATAATTATTAAAGCTAAAAATTGTTGATTTTGGTACAGCAGAGGAAACTATTGTGTACAACTTACGCAGTGAGGAGTGTGCAATTGGTATGGGAGATACGTGGGTGTCTTTGGTAAGAGCCCAGATAGGGAGATGTTACAGAGCAGAAAACATCCCTGCTCATCTCACAGATGGACTGCTGCAATGACATAATATCCTGTGAAACGACTTTACAGATTTTGTATGTTCAGTGGCTTATGCAATATGACTGATGTTCTCTGTCTCTCTGCAAATATGGTTTCCACTGTTTAATGTCTATGGCCCTTACTCCTCCTCCTAACCTCAGTTTGAAATTCCCTCTCCTTCCTTCGTTTCCCTGTTTCCCTGTTTAACTCTAAAAGTTAAAATTAGAAACGTAAATAAAATACATTGTATATTGCATTGTCCTGATCATAACTACTACAGTTAACAAGATTCCTCACATTTTCTGTGTGAAGTTCATGATACACTTTAAAAATAAATTGTAGCTAAGTAGAACCATAAATAGTAGGGTTCTATGGTTTGTACCTATAGGGTAGTGGAACTCTTTACACATGGTTCCACCTAGAAACCTCTGTGTTTACATTTTCAAACTAGAGCCCCCAAGCAGGAGTTCTGCCTATAAATGTAATTTTATTTATTCCTAAAAGGTTCTACATAGAACACTCTTAATGGGTTCTACCACAGACCCCTTCATCAAGTGAACCTTAAGTGAAGGGTTCTACCATTAATCTTTTATCCCTTAATAGTTTTTATTTTATCCCCCTATGCCGAGTGCAGAAAGCACCCCTTTATTGGAGTTATTTCCTAGGTCAAAAAAGTTAAATTTATTCACATAATTTTTTGATGCAAAGAAAATAATTTGTGATACAATCCCATTTTTGCAAAGTTTGGAACGTCATACAAAGTAAATACGCATTAACACACTCCAGACTGTGCATAGCCAGGGAATAACCGCACACTTCAGCAGCCAAAGGTGGTTGCTTTCACTGCGGAGGTGTGCGGTTATTCCCTGGCAACACACAGTCTGGAGTGTGTTACTGCACTCATAACATTTCCAACATTTTATTTGTGAAAATGTATGTTTTAGTTAGTAATTTTAACTAAAGAAAATAGTCGTGAGGCGCGCGTTTATCGTCTAACTTTAACGTATCCCCCACCACTCCTATTATTGGTGCCATGTTAGTACGGCACATGACTTTAGTAGTTCCTATTATATTGATAATTTAGATTGTACAAGGTCTGAACACATATGTACAGTATAATTTTATTTAAATGGCACTCGTTTTCCAGTCTGCTTTAGTGATGCATTTGTTTATGCAATTTAAATGTTTAGTTGATACAGACTCCACTGTCAACATCAATCAGCCTGCTAGCCATACTGTACCTTTGACACTATAGCCGCTTTCCGACCAAGTAGTTACAGGAACGTAGTTATAGGAACAGTCCACTTCTAAACAGTTCTACTAACTACTCTCCCCAAAAACAGGTTTTGCTATTTGCATTCGCACTGGTCAAGTGGCCATAGGAACTGGTAGGAGGGATAAGGGAGTGACGCAAGCACCGCAATAGGCTTTTATAGCGTTGTCAC
>JACXGM010002797.1:0-16938 GCA_016801145.1 Umbra pygmaea | reverse complement strand
AAAAATGGAAAGACCCTGCTCTGGAGTAGGAGCTAAAAAGGTTATAGAAACGGCAGTGCGAGGAACTAAATAATCCCGCAATTTCTTCTATCGGAACACGAGAAAAAAATGGTTATAGGAACGTTATGTTCTAGGAACTGCAAAAATCCCTGCGGTCGGAAAGCGGCTTATGGTTAACGCAGTCAAGCAGAACTCTGTTTTTTTAAGTACATTTATTTAAAAAATATTCTATAGACATCAAAAGCCACAATCTGCAATCTTGTATCGGAACGAAACGTTATGAATACGGGCAGAACTTCCATGAAGGTGCATGTCATTAATATGTTTCCCAAACCGATCAGAGGATGATTTGCAAATTTTTTTTATGACAGCGGGAGAGAGAATTCAAGCTACTAACTAATTGTAGGCTATATGCCTCAACAACTTACAGAAAATATAAATAAAACAATAGAGGCAGACTGTTTGCATTGAGAAGTAATTCATCTTATTTTCACTGGTGAGAATGGTAGGCTACCGTAATTCCCTTTTCAAAGACCCACTTATAATAAAGCTGTCAAACTGTAGGCTATTTCTTTATATTTAAAAAATATGAAAAAAGGGGTCTGATGTGTGTTATGGCAACACAGAACACTTTTATGGATAATCCCTGAATCAGGCTAGATAAGACCTATAACTACCCAAGGAAATCCAACTGCCCCTTAAATTCATATCGGGTGTAATAGTGTGTTTGTAAAGTCAGCCAAAGCTTTGTAATGTGAGAGGTAGCTAAAACAATTAGGCTAACAAGCCAGCAACCAGTGTATTGACATAGGACAGCCGCTAGCTATCACTTCAACACGATAAACACTACAAAACTGATTAGATTACTTAATACCTGTGGCTGGTTAGCATGTCAACATCAGCAACAATTCTTTTTGTGGTAAGTGAATGTTAAAATTGTGTTTTATTTAGTAGATGGTGTTATTTGGAAGTTGGTGTTAAGATTTGAAGCAAGAGAAATTGTCCACCATGTTTTTTATTTTGGTCAGCTCCTCAGGTTGGCGTAGTGATAGTTTTTGATTGCATACTGTAGCACTTGAGTGATTAGGCAACATTCAATGTGTGGATATCAGGAAATTGTCATAGGCTTGGAATGCAATTTTAGCCAATCAAATTGCATTTACCATACTCGTTATATAACAACAATTATTCATTCCCATCAAGCAAACAGACAGTCTTTTACGAAGCAGCACGGTGCCCTTTTGGAGTAGCCAGGGTTGGCTGCTGAAAAACTGCACAAGTACCAGAAACAAAGGTAAACATTGTGGTAAAACAATTCGAATTAACTGACTATATTACAATAATGTGATCATTCAAATACTGTCCATCTAAATCAACTCTAAAGTTTAAATCTTTACCTTTTACGTAAAGGTAAAAGGAGGTGTCAGGAGGTGTCAGCACTTCCATCACTCCTGGTCCCTGAGCCCCCTCCTGCTGGCGCAAGTGGAGATCTGGCCCTCGGTGTCTCCTGTCTACTGACAGCACTGCTCAATCAACTCCCTCATCAGCACCAATCAAGTATACCTGTGACTAATAGGCATCTAGCTATCCTATTTAAGCCTGTTGGTGTTGGGAGGGAGTTGTGGGATAATGTTTTTGTCTCTGTGTGTTTTATACTTTTACGCCAAGATACTCTTGTGTGTTTACCAGGAATTTGTATATATTCTATTGACTGTGTTTATAGTCAGGGTATAGTATCCTGTGTTACTCTTATACTTGTTGGGCTAGCCTGTTGCCACTTGATATATTGTAGCCTTATTTTGCACTTCATAATGCGCCACCAATTCTCAATTGGAGACAGGTCAGGATGGCAGGCAGACCATGCTAGCACCCGCACTCTCTGCTTATGCAAACATGCGCTTGTAATCTGAGCAGAATGTGGTTTGGCGTTATCCTGCTGGAAAATGCATGGACGTCTCTGGAAAAGATGACATCTGGATGGCAGCTTATGTTGCTCCAAAACGTGTACATGTCTTTCAGTAATAATGGTGCCCTCACAGATGTGCAAGTTACCCATGCCACGGGCACTGACACACCCCCATACTATGACAGATGCTGGCTTTTGGACCTGATGCTGAAAAGCAGCTTGGATAGTGCGTTTCCTATTCGGCCCAGAGAACACAGTGGCTGTTTTCTCCAAAAACAATTAGAAATATTAACTCATCGGACCACAAAAAATGATTCCACTGTGCTACTGTCCATCTCAGATGAGTTTGAGCCCAGACAATTTGGTTGGTGCTTCTGGACAGTGTTGATGTATGGCTTCTGCTTTGCACTTTAAAGCCTTAACTTGCATCTATACATTTCCAAAAGTATTCACGACATGGCATGAGTAATTTGCACATCTGTAAGGGCATCATAAATTAGATTTTTTGTGTGGTCTCTTTCCCCATTTTTTCTTCCCTCCCAATTGGTCTTGTCCAATTCCCACTAACCATGCCTTGTTGGCAGATCCGCAACTCCTTGGACAGATGTGGGTTGGAGAAGGGCGATTACACGTTTCATCCAACCATGTCGCTGAGCCGGCCAATTATTTTCACACTGCTCATAACTTAGTTAGCTGATGTGTGGGACAGGCGCGGTTCTAGCAGGGGGGCAAACACATTCGCCTGACAACACTATGTTGTGTCGGCAACACAAACTCTGATTGGTCCTTTCAGAATAATAGCACTCATTTTAATTCATTTCAATAATCATTGTGAAGTCATTACAACGCTAGTGAATTGTAACCAATTGGAATTGTATTGTGTGTAAAAAACTATAGTATATAATTGCAAAAAAAAACATTTAACATGTTTTCAATTACAACGTTTCATTGAAAACAGTAACAAATAGGTTGTGCACAGAAATTGATTGAATATATTGTCAGTGTCTGTTACGTTCTGCTCCTTAGGGTTTGGGGTCGTAGGTGCGAGCAAGGACACAGAAACCAAAGTACCGTTTCACAAGGGCTTTTGTTTGCTGGAGTGGTGTGCTGGGGTTTCCAGGAAAGTCAGCCTGAGGAAAAGGATTTTTGTAAAAAGAAATCCCATTACTTTATATATTTTCCTAGATTAAAACAAAATATGTATAACTTCATTCTCCAAGGTGGCAATAAATTGACCAGGAATTATAGTAAAACTATGATTAATTAAGGATGAGTAAAAGGTTTCATAATATTACACTGAATCAATGGCTTCTGAAAGTTTGGCTGAAAGCAGCTGCTACCGATGCCACCCCGGTGGGCTCTGCCGTGGACGTCTCCTCGTCTGGGGTTTCTGCCGTGGACGTCTCCTCGTCTGGGGTCTCGGCCGTGGACGTCTCCTCGTCTAGGGTCTTGGCCGTGGACGTCTCCTCGTCTGGGGTCTCGGCCGTGGACGTCTCCTCGTCTGGGGTCTCGGGCGTGGACGTCTCCACGGGGTGGATGGAACCCCCTTTTTAGCTACAGGTTGCAGTGATGACCACACTAGTAAGTGCTGGGGTGTGGTCATTACTCCTCGGGCACCTGGATGAAGCGTAGCTTAGTGGTCCACCAGCATGGGTCCTTTAGGCGGGGTCTCTGACGTGGTCCTGGCATCTTTCTCCAGACTCCTCAAACAGGCTCTGATGTGGCGGAGGGCACTACAGGCTCAGGCCTGGAAGACCCAGCTATTGGCATGGGGGAGAGGAGCAGAGCGGATATCGCTGACATGGAGGAGGGGATGTAGGTCCACTGGGGTGGCTGCTGGGAGGCTTCCAGTCACTTTGGACCTCGCAGGTCGACCAGCATTCCCAACTTCCTGGGTTGTGGGACAAGTGGTGAGGGGGACTCTAGCTGGTTAGGGCTGGATGGTTTATTAGAGAGGGAGTGCGCCTCTAACCAACTAGGGCTTGCACTCTGGAGATCACTGTCCGTGTCCCCACCACCTTCCTCCTCTTCTGCCTAGTCCCAGCAATTATTTTAGTCAAGTTCTATTGATGTCTTTATAACATCTGTTACTGGTTTCCTCTCTTTCTAATTTTATTTTGCATTGATTGATCCCTCTACGTGCCTGAGGACATGCCATATTGTGCTTTCTGTTGTTTTAGGAGTTACAGTGACAGATGTCCTAGCTAGCAGTTATAGCATGACAGGGGTCAATGCATGTTTTAAAATGATCTATTGTATAAGCTCTGAGGTAAACAAGCTGTCAATGAGTATCCACTTCTGCTTAGTTGTTATGATGTTTGTTAATCTGTGGATTATGTATGGCAGTACAGTGTTATTGTATCATTGATCTGCAGTAATTGAGGTTAAAAGAGCAGTAGAGGCCTTAGGGTTGAGCATGCATATCTAGCTAAACATAGATCACTTACAAATGTTTTATCTCCTATACTCACATGAATGCAGACATGCACGTGCACACACACTCTAAAGACACACACACCCACACACACACAGACATTTAGAACAACACACACTTCAATGTATTGGATGACTGCTACAGGGTTATAAGCAGAACAACATTTTGTGCAACTCTTATCTGTGTTGTCCGTGATTTAGTGTTGAGATGAAATCCTCTGATTGTTTGTTCATTCTATTTCTCCATCTAATCCAGCCTGCCTGCTTCCCCAGGACAGTGCTGTTGATACACCGCTTGCATTGTTTAGCACTGATAAATGCCATTTATTCTTATTATACTCCCGTTAGTGTGCAGCAGCCTGTCTCCTCTTGCACGTCTCTCCCCCGCCTCCAGTCATTAACTAATATGATGACAAAGCGGGAGGGATAGAGGCGTAGTGAGAGCAGGGCAGAGTCAGACAGACAAGAGACTGGGTGAGATGGAGAGGGAGGAGAAGTTATGGCTGGAGAGCACTTCTGTCTACTGTGCTCCTATTTTATTCCATCGGCCCCTCTTCTGCCTGCTCCCTTTCTGGAGGGGGTGCTGTGTGGGGGACCAGAAGGGGCTGATCATTGTATGGAGAAAGCCATGTTAGAATGGGTTTTTTGGAGATATCACTTTAGTGTGTTAAGAAGAGTTTGACTGAACTTAATTAGTGTTTAAGACGGATACTAGCCTCTTATAGTGGCTTCCACTAAAACACCCAACATCTATTGATAAAACACCAGAAAGAAGCACCTTCTCTCAACATAGGTGCCTATTTCTATTTATGTGTTTTAACATTCCATTTGCATTTGTTTTGCTATAACATTAGGTTTTGCCTAATAGCGATAATCGTGATGAGTTGTAGTTGGATAAACAGCCTACTTTGGAGCAAATTATTAACATAAATTGCCAGAGAAGGTATTTTAGGCTGTTCTGAACTGTATTACATTTGAATGGTGCATTGTAGGCTTGTATTCCCTGCACAGCCAGGGAGAGTTGCAACAATTTCATGAACAGAAATGGAGCAGGGATGTTATTTGAAGGCTTAATTGCTTAATCTGTGCTTTTAGGAGGGAACATGTGGTAAAACAAGCCCGCAAGGGAGGCATAGGGACGGAGTGCGCTGCTTTTAGGGGAGGGGTTTAATTGGTTGTGTTGTTAGTGTTGTTTTAAGGTGGTGGTTTTGGGGGTGGATTTCACATATTACAGCTGAATGGGGAAATAAATCCATTGCAGAAGCGGTGATCACATGCTCACAGCATGAGATTAGAAAGCATGAATAAAATTAGAGGCTTTTTGCTAATGGATTGAGGCATTCACAATTAATCTAGTGATATTTAGTGTTGTGGAGTGACAGTGCTGTCGTCAGCGTCTCGCTCCCACTAAAGAGAAGCGCAATGGCAACAAGGGTTCAGGACCCTGGACAGAGTCAGGCTGCTGAAGATCAAAACCACGGACAGAGGGTCTCAGGAGACAGTTCCAGACAACTCTCGGGAGAGAGGGACTCACTCCTCCACACCTGTTCCTAGTTTGGGCTCATGGAGTCATTAATTAAGGAATGTAAAAAGTCCATGTCTAATGACGAGTGTTTGTGTTGTTTTAATACCATCACATCTAATACATGTTTGATGCCATTCAGACTAACAGGACAGGTTACTAACAGATAAGGAAACACAGATAAGTGTTACTGAGAGAATTTGGGAACCTGCTGATCTGCTCGTGTGAGTCAGTCATGGGTCTGAAGCAATAAGGGTATCCCTCGAAGGTGCTAGATGAACAGTACCCAAGGCTAATATTTTTATTTGGGAAATAAGACAAAACACATATTTTTTACCTCGTTGCTGAGATCCCTGTTCCAGGAAGAGAAGTACTTTATTAAACATCCTACAGTACGATCAACCCGCTACCTGACTCAATAAATCATTATTTCAATCAAGAACCTTTCCTGCAATTTAATCATCATTTACAGGCTGGATCCTCCATGTGTGCCACAACCATCCGTGTGCCACAACCAGCGCCCCCCTGGAGAAGGGAACGTCAACCTTTGGAGCCCGAACCTTAAGATGTGCCCATACCAACTGACTTTGGGAGCCGGCCGCCCAAACCCAAGGCATCGCTGGCAGGATGTGATTTTCATGACCAGTCTTGCTCCCACACAATGAGCTGGACTCTCCGTTTGCAAGGCCGACCAACGGTTGCCAACCTATACGCTGGGAGTGCAATAATGGTGGTGAATCCTGCCACTCGGCCCCCGGTCAGCCACTGGATGGCTCTCTTCCGCTCGTCTGTGTCCACAAAGATGTACAGCGCATGCAGACCACCACCATTATGCTAGCCGCGCACCCCAGGTCAATGGCCGGGGGTGGTGGAGGGTCTCCCTGAGCCCCTATTCCTTGGAAGAGACTGGCCAGGTTTCCAGGCCTTATTGGACCAGGCACCAAATAACCCCTGATCTAACAGGAAATAAAGACAAAGGAAGACGTGTCCTGCTAGAGACAAGGGGGCCCACACCGCCCTACTTGAGGTCGGGGATACAAATGAGGAAAGTGAGTGGCTTCTTGCAACTTACCCTGTGTGTGATATTGGGTAGCAAGTCACGAGCAAGGGTCCTCAAAAAGGAACAACTGAAGGATGATCAGCTGAAGCATGACTGGGCTCAGGTCATGGACCTAGATTTTGTTGGAGTTGCTAAAAATGCCAGCAAACGGCGCCTTAGTGCCCCAGCCCCGTTAATCCCTTTCCCAATCATAGACGTGCTTTCAGAGGATCAGGATGGACATTGTGGGACTGCTCCAAAAATCCACCTGGGGACATAAATACATACGGATCCTAATGGACTATTTCACCGCTATCCTGAGGCGGTCCTCCTCTGAAAAGCTAAATCGAAAACAGTGGCAAGGGAACTGTTTCTGTTGTTCAGCCAGTTGGACATTCCTGAGGATCTCCTCACCGACCAATGCACACTGTTCATGTCAAGGCTAATGAAGGACCTCTGTAGCCTCCTCCAGATATGTCACCTGCGTAGGTCCATCTACCACATACAGACAGGCGGTCTGGTAGAGAGATTTAACTAGACTCTAAAACATATATAATGGTGGGTAATTACAGAAGACTGGGACCTTCTGATTCTTTATGTTTTGTATTCGTGGTACAGGTCGTACCCCAGGCCTCCACTGGGCTATTCCCCTTCAAACTGCTTTATGGATGCAGACCCCGAGGCCACTCGGATATGGCTCGGGATGCCTGGGAGTCAGTCTTCTCCCCCACCTCACCGTGATTGAACACATGCAGGATACGAACAAGAGGATGGAACGGTTGCTCACTATTGTGTGCCAGCGGAGGCACAGCACACACAGCAATGGACATACAACCCAACCAGTCTGCAATGATTTGGGAATGCCAGCCAGGAGTCAAAGTTGTCATGCTGGTGCATACCACAGCCTGTAAATTCCTGGCCACATGGCAAGGACCCTACATAAAGTCAGGCTGCTCAGGAGAAGGTTCCAGACACCTCTTGGGAGAAAGGGGTGTTTGCGTTCTTTTTCCTTGAGATTACGCTACCGAATGAAAGAGGACTTCGCTGCCAAACTAGGACTTACAACCAGGGAAGCCACCCAGAATATGATAAAGTAGTGATTGTTTGGCTTTCAGTTTAGATATCGCGAAATGGTGGCTAGTGTATGTTGCCTTTTGAATTCCTTTATTAAAATATAAAATACACCGCATTCTGACTTTGCTTGCCCTGCTACAGTGTTTAGTGGGCCTGTGTCTGTGGGAATGGCTCAGCCCTGTATGAACAAAGCCACTCAACACACAGAGCATTTGGCTATATTCAGCTAATTAATATATCCAACTTTGACATTGTAATCGCAATAGAGTACCTACAATGTTTGGCCTGTTCAGGGATGATTCACTTTACAATGCTTTTATTCTCCTGATCAGATCTGATGACACTCTACACGTATGTATCATGTTTTTCATATCATGAAAATGTTAAAAGGAGATAATGTCTAATATCTCTTCCAGTTACAGGGAAATCTAATATCTATACATGTTATAGGCAGATAATGCCAACATAATACATTTATATGTTTCAAGGAGATAATATAAATGTTATACTGTTACATGTTAAAAGGAGATAATGTAAATCTAATTTTTCTACTTGTTACAAGGAGATTGTCATGGTTCAGGACTTGATTTAGACTGATTACCTAATTGTTATATGTGCGGCTCTCCCGAAAAATGACATAATTTCCCACCAATCACCCATCTTGTTTTCTATCCACAATTCTCAGCTGTCAGTAATCCATTTATTTTATCACGATTTAAGATTCAGTGTATTTAGTTCCTGTGTTTTCCCGTTGCATTTCTCGGTTATTGTTTCCTGTAGGTGTGTATCTCCTTCCCGTGTCAGTACCACGTTAGCGTACTGTGAGTGTTTCCTTCTGTTTCAGAGGCTTACTACTAAGAGACTTCTGATTACACTGCGGTAGTAATTTACTGTTTATTCCGTGCCTGTACCGGGGTTAGCAGCTCAGTCCAAGCTGCTACTACTTTCTCCTGGGTTAGTTTTCCTCCCCTGACAGGTAACTACTGCTGCTACCTTCTTAATGGGTTAGTCTTCCTTCGCTGACAGCTAAACTACTGCTGCTACATTCTACTGGTTAGTGTTCCAAATCTGACAGCTATACTACTGTTGCTACCTTCTACTGGGTTACTGTTCCTCCCCTGACTGTCTACCGGCCCTTTTGATCTGGCCCCTGAATTATTTTTTAAATGAATTGAATGTTGTCATATTTGAAAATATATTTTTGAGAGTCAGAAAGTAGGCTAAATTATCTTGATACCAACAATGGTGATTACCGTAAAGTCAAATAAGGAAAGTGTTTTAGAAATCGTAGGTATAAACTTTTATTTTCTGTAGGCTACACACCTTATTATCATTACTACTGCTGCTGAGTTTCACAACTCTCCTGCACGCAGATGTAGCCTAATGAACAACACTCTCTGTTGAAACGAAGCACTGGTTTTTGCTCCGCATGTTTCATTGATTGCATCCAAAGTGTGCAAGTTGGACCCCAGAATCTTGCAGAGCTAAAAGGAACGTTCCTGTTAAGCTACCAGGCTTTTTAAATGACCATTCCAGAGTAAATACAAATGTTCAATAAAAAATAAATCACAATTATCACAAAAAACACAAACAAAATATACATTATATAGTATCTAGACAGCTAGCTTGTTAGCACACCATCAACAGCTATAATGCTACAACTGATGATACACCAAGCTGATGGCCAGCATTCCCCCCAATGACAATGCCTGGTATCAGCTATATTATAGTATCTTCCAGTCTAATGTAGCATTAGCCTTATTACCATGTCAGTGACAAAATCAGTCAAAATTTCTCACCAAGTCAATCAAGAGTAATACCATCTACCTAGCTTCACAATATCTTTAAGCGGTGGCCACTAACCATAGCAGCAAGCAGCTTTATTCACCTGATAATGTGCTACTGCCTCACTGTATACCGGCTCAAACATGTATGGTTTGATATTAACATTAAATAACACTTTATCACAGTTGAAATTGTCCAGCTCTTCTGATATTTCATCAATTTTAGAAGAAACAATCCCTCTCAACTCGTGTTATTTTGCTATGTACGCAGTATTCTCGACCTCGGTACCCAAGATTTTTCCAATGAACTCGATTTAAGGGAGTGACGAAAAAAGATAAGGAAGTGACTAAGCTCCTCCCCTAAGTCTAGCTGTAGTTTTAAAAAAAATATGCCAGTAACCTCACTGGCATAGAATTCACAGAATTATGGTAGCCGATTTGGGAAATTCAGAACGCATTGAGAAGGTGATTTTAGTGTAATATTGATATTTAGTTGTTTAGGCGTCTGGAGTGGCCCTTTAAGCTAGGCTAACGGGTAATTAATACGTTTTTTGCTCACCCCTGTTTACTGGGTTAGTGTTTCTTTCCTGACAGCTAAATTCTGACTTACAGCACAGCCTAAGGCCCCTCAGTCACCCATGCAGAATTAGGAACACTGACCCACAGGCTCATAAAACTCTGTCTCCCTCACTCTCTATTTTGGATAGAGTAAAGGCCAAGTCCTTTAGCCTGGCCTTTTCTGCCAAAGCAGCTTGGTAGGACTTTCCTAATGCTAGTTTTACAGGTTGGAGGAAAGGAAATGAGGGTCTTAAAGTTCAACCACCAGAAAAACCAGTTGGAGAGAAACTTCCAAAGAGAAGGGAATGAAACAGAAAGAGTATCTGGTCAAACAGGATTGATGATACATGGTAGCAATTGGTAATGTGCCTGTTTTTTTTTCTTAAATTTAAATTATTAGCTTGAACTATGATGTGCTTCACAAACACACACACACATACTGTATACACACAGACATACACAAAGTCATACACACACATAAACACACAATCAATCAGACAAGCACACACACTGCGGTGTGCCCAGGCATCCTGGACTGGTGAGAGTCATCCATATCCCACAAAGTTTTTGAAAGGGAAAATCTGTTGGGCAATCTTCAGCGTTATGTTGTGTTCACTTAATGCCTTTCTGTGCTTGTTTTTGTGCTACTGCCTAAACTTAGCCTCAGTCTGTGTGTGTGTCTGGATGTTTTAGCTTGATACAATATGTTCATGTCTATATGTAGGAAAATTGCAGATCTAGTGTATCTGTGCTATAGTTTACAGTGTAACATAGCCCCCATGTTCCTCCCATCCACACAATCTGTCCTCTACAGGTAAAGACAGGCCATTATGCACAGCAGGTTCCAGTCACATTAATACAAAAACACTTCAGGCCAAATTTCCAAAAGGTCTGGTGGAGCCAACTGTGAATGGAAGGTGTTCCAGGCTCATATGCGCTCTGTGCAATAGCCTGAGAATGAGGTTAAATGAATACAGACAGAACCAAGCTCCACATTTCACCTCCAGCCTACGAAACTCTGCTTGCTGTAAACCTACCAGACTATGCTTCCTCCACCCTACCAGACTGTACTTCCTCCACCCTACCAGACTGTACTTCTTCCACCCTACCAGACTGTACTTCCTCCACCCTACCAGACTATACTTTCTCCACCCTACCAAACTATTTCCTCCACCCTACCATGGTGTTCCCTCCACTCTACTAAACTGCGATCCATCCCTCCCTTCACCCACACTATTTGTTACTAAACTGGTCTCTAAACTAATTCATTTATATCGGTCTTTCCTTTTTATACGTCTGTCCCAGTTCCTGCATGTCTCTATGCTTCTCTCGCTCTCTCTGTTGTTCTCGCTCTCTCTACCTCACCAAGGGACAGGGTCCTGTTTTCAGATTGGGCACAAGAAGCCAGTCCAGCCCTCTGTCCCTAATCACCTCCCCCTCTCCTCTCCTCCCCTCCCTCTATCCCCCCCCTCTCTCTCTCCTGCGCTGTGAGTGAGGCAGCTCAGAGGCAGGCATGTTTCAACAGATGGCTAGGGCCATGTGATTCACCCAGCACACCACACCACCGCTGGTTCACTGGGAACTCTGTGACCGCCTCTGTCAGATAGAGAGAGTGAGTGAGATGGAACTTTTCAGAGGGACTTCCTTTTTTTCTGAATTTTAAACCCACCCCTCTTTCTCTCCTCCTCCTATCTCTAGGTCTATTGGGATTTCTTTTCTCTCTCTTCTTGCATGGGAGAGCATGGTCATTCAGCCTGTCAGAGAGTGAGACAGAGACAGAGAGAGAGACAGAAAGAGAGACAGAGAGAGAGACAGAGAGAGAGACAGAGAGAGAGAGAGAGAGAGAGAGAGAGAGAGAGAGAGAGAGAGAGAGAGAGTTTGAGTAAAGCAGAGCAGGACGAGGCATGAGAAGGGAACAGTGCATGGTGATGTGTGACTGATCGTCCCAGCCCAGCTCAACGCTCCCTCCTCCCTCTCTATTGGGTCAGTACGCTGGGCCAGCACCTGCTCCCACGACAACCAGACAGACCGACAGACTAACAGACAGACTCTGTCAGGACCTGCAGCCCTATGAGGTACAGTGCCTTGTCCTATTTTTCACTTTGTTGCCTGTCCTTCTCTCTGTGTTCTCTGCACTTGCTCCTGTGGCTGCGCTGATGTAACTGGGCTCTGGGAATTGTAAGGAGGTAGTGTAGCGCAACATGGCTAACCCTCTATAGCTACAGTAACACAGAACTGAGCGGACCAGCCCCCCACCACCCGTTTGTCTATGTGTTTGTCTTAAAGGAGCCAGGTTGTTTTTGCATTCATGCTGTCAGTTAATTTCTGGTAAGTTGCATCTTGTTCTGGGTCATGTAGTTGTTGTCTATGGTCGCTCCCATGTCGTTGAGCATGTCGGAGCTTGTGTTTGTTAACCTGGAGCAATGTTATACAGAGGGCCAGTGTTAGCCTAGCTGCCACAGCCACAACGAGAGAGACGTGGGGGGAGTGGAGGTAGTGTTGGACTGTTGGACACTGGAATTGTCATTACCCATATGTATCTGCCACTGGCTCACTGTTGACCAGCTTTTCAATGTGCTGTCTTGATTGAGATACTCTGGAAACTGCAGATAAGTCATTGTTTAACAGAAACATAAATAAAGTGGAGATGCTGTAACTGATGCTGTACCAAACTTTTTATAAATGACAAAATCATGATTTCTTCCTGCATATATGATGTTACAGTACACTTAAAAAAGTTGGACAAGAGGTAGTTCATCCAATGCATTCATTGTCATTCCATTTAGTTAAATAATCTGAGTTTATTGTATAACCTAGTTACAGTCAAATGCAAAGATTTAGGCACCCCTGACAATTTCCATGATTATCATTTATAAATAATTGGATGTTTGGATCAGAAAATTCATTTTGAACTATCAAATAACTGAAGGACACAGTAATATTTTGGTAGTGAAATTAGGTTTATTGGATTTACAGAAAATGTGAAATATGCATCAAAATGAAATTAGACAGGTTGAGTTGGGCACTCTTGTCATTTTGTTGATTTGAATAACTCTAACTACCTAGCACTGATAAATTGGAACACACAATTGGTTTGGTGAGCTTATTAAGCCTTGAACTTCATAGACAGGTGCATCCAATCATGAGAAAATTTATTTAAGGTGGCCAATTGCAACTTGATGTTTTTTATTACTCTCCTATGAAAAGTGGCAACATGGGGACCTCAAAACAACTCTCAAATGACCTGAAAACAAAGATTTTTCAACATTATGGTTTAGGGGAAGGTTCCAAAAAGCTATAGCAGAGATTTAAGCTGTCAGTGTAACAGTTCTTAACAGTTCTTGTTAAGGCCAGAAGTGGCAGACCAAGTCAAATATCAGAGAAGCAAAGGCAAAGGATGGTGAGAATGGTCAAAAACAGCCCACACACCACCTCCAAAGACCTACAACATAATCTTGCTGCAGATGGTGTCAATGTGGATCATTCAAAAATTCAGCACACTTTGCACAAGGAGAAGCTATACGGGAGAGTGATGTGGAGGAAGCCTTTTCTGCACACACGCCACAAACAGCGTCGCTTGAGGTATGCAAACACACATTTGGACAAGCCATCTTAATTTGGGAAGAAGGTGCTGTGGACTGATGAAACAAAGATGGAGTTATTTGGTCATAACAAGGGGCATTATGCATGGCGGAAAAATAACACAACGTCCCAAGACAAACACTTGCTACCCACAGTAAATTTGGTGGAGGTTCCATCATGCTGTGGGACTGTGTGGCCAGTGCCGGTACTGGGAATCTTGTTAAATTTGAGGGTTGCATGGATTCCACTTAATTTCAACAGATACTTGAGAATAATGTAGAGGAATCAGTCACAAAGTTGAAGTTACGCTGGGGCTGGATATTTCAACAGGATAACGACCCAAAACACTGCTCAAAATCTACTCTGGCATTTATGCAGAGGAACAAGTACAATGTTCTGGAATGGCCATCCCAGTCCCCAGACTTGAATATCATTGAATATCTGTGGGGTGATTTGAAGCGGGCTGTCCATGCTCGGCAACCATCAACCCTAACTGAACTGGAGATGTTTTGCAAGGAGGAAGGGTCCAAAATAACTTAATCCAGAATCCAGACATTACAGGATATAGGAAGTGTCTAGAGGCTGTTATTTCTTCTAAAGGAGGCTCAACTAAATATTGATGTGATATTTCTGTTGCGGTGCCCTTATCTATGCACCTGTCTAATTTCGTTTTGATGCATATTGCACATTTTCTGTTCATCCAATAAAACTAATTTCACTACTGAAATATTACTGTTTACTTCAGTTATTTGATTGATAAAAATGAAATTGCTGATCCAAACATCCAATTACTTATAAATGATAATCATGGAAATTGTCAGGGGTGCCTAAACATTTTCATATGACTGTATACTTTAGACATTTAATAAATGTCTTATTTTTAATTTGGACAAAAGTAAAATGCCTATGGAATACAAACCTAAAGATTTCAGCTTGACTCAATGCATATTTTGTAGGCTAAGCCATATTCGTTCAAGTGATCACATCTCCCAACATGCTTTGCTGCATGTTTTCTTTTTAAGAATTGTTTCTATTAATATATAATCTGAGTTATGCATCATGAATTGATTACTTTGTTTATTTATTAAATCATTATTACAATCTTTAATTTTTAAACCTAATACAAACTGTAAGTGGTTTAATTTATTGCACCCATTACTGAGATGAGTGTTCCTGTAGATGTAGTTTAGCTAGTCTTTCTCAATGTACAGGTAGTTCACCATTGCCATACTTTTCACTGCAAGTTGTGGATGATTAAAATGTTATAAGTGAAGGAAATTCTTACAGTTAGAAAAAATACAATCTTAAAGTGACTGTCATTGTGAAATGAAACATGTACACACTAAAATGTTGTTATCTGCCACATTTACTTAAGAAGGCATGCTGTTTGATAGTTGAATTTAATGATTTATAATGGCTCAAATTAAACCAAATTGATTTGTTTATATAGAATTAACCTAAAACATTTAGTTTACACCAAACTGAATTATTTACATTAGGTAAACATAAAAAATATATATATGAATCATTATTAAAACTTTAAATGTTTTAAGTTGGATCAAAGTTTTACTTTTTCTTTGTTTAGTGGTCAATATGGTGGGTTAGAGGTCTAGGGTTGTGTCTAGGGTAGTCTAGTTTTCGATCGGTAGGTATAGATTTCTATAGGGTGGTCTAGTGGTCTATAGGATGGTCTAGTGTTCTGTAGTGTGGTCTTGTGTTTTATAATGTGGTTTAGTGTTTTATAGTGTGGTCTATTAGTCTATAGGATGGTCTATAGGATGATAAGTGATCTATAGGGTGATCTAGTAATCTACAGTGTGGTCTAGTGTTCTATAATGTGGTCTAGTGTTCTATAATATGGTCTAGTGTTCTATAATGTGGTCTAGTGTTCTATAGTGTGATCTAGTGTTCTATAGGGTTGTCTAGTTTTATAGGGCGGTCTAGTTTTATATAAGGTGGTCTAGCAGTCTATGTTGCAGCATCCAGAACAGTATTTTGCATGGAGAATAGTTTGGAATCAAGCCTACTCCACGTTGACACAACCTGCCTCTTTCCCGCCAGAATCGTCTGTTCCAGAAAGTAAAAAAGAAAAGAACAATAATATAGAATGTTGTTTTAGTTGATGTAAGTTTTGTTACCAAAGGGCTGAATGATAGGAGTGTTTGTGTTGTCTTTTCGGCTAGTGCCTTGGTTTGTTTAGTCAACAGAGTGCTGTGTTGATTTTGTGAATCCAACAACTAGAGCACAGGACGGGCCAGGTTGGCTCTGGTGGTGTTTGCCCCGGTTGTGTTTGCCCTGGCTATTTACACTGGGTACCTAAATTCCCACCCTCACACAGACACAGTGGCAGATGCGGCCTGAGGGGTGCAAAGGCCTTAGACCACACTAGACCACTCTGAGGTTTACCTCAGCCACTGGAATGAAAACACTGTGAACCCACCTCTCTGTCTTCATCTACCTGCCTGGAAAAAGGATACTCTGCTCTGTCTAGGTAGTCTGAAAATGATACACTGCCCTGGTCAATTAGTACATAATGATAATCTGTCCTGGTCAGTTAGTAACATGATGAAAATCATCTCTGGTCAGTTAGTAACATGGTGATACTCTGTCCTGGTCAGTTAGTAACATAACGATAATCTGTCCTGGTCATTTAGTAACATAATGATAATCTGTCCTGGTCAGTTAGTGACAATGATAACCTGTCCTGGTCAGTTAGTAACATAATGATAATCTGTCCTGGTCAGTTAGTGACATAATGATAATCCGTCCTGGTCAGTTATTGACATAATGATAATCTGTCCTGGTCAATTAGTAACATGATGATAATCTGTCCTGGTCAGTTAGTAACATGACGATAATCTGTCCTGGTCAGTTAGTAACATAATGATAATATTTCCTGGTCAGTTAGTAACATGATGATAATCTTCTCTGGTCAGTTAGTAACTTGATGATAATCTTCTCTGGTCAGTTAGTAACATGATGATAATCTTCTCTGGTCAGTTAGTAACATGATGATAATCTTCTCTGGTCAGTTAGTAAC
>JACXGM010002796.1:0-44971 GCA_016801145.1 Umbra pygmaea | reverse complement strand
TGGTTACACTTTATTTGGAGAGTCTGACATTCCATCTGTATGTGCTCTACAGATAGTTTGTTGATGATATGACTATCAACAAACTATCAACAAACCATCTGTTGATAAGCAACTAATTGTGTATTTTAAGGGTAGGGGTAAGTTTAGAATATGTTTTAGGGTAATGGTTAAGGTTAGGTTTTACATAAGGGGAATGGTTAAGGTTAGGATTAGGGTTAGGGTTAGTAGATAGTTTGTTAAAATGTTGTTGACAGTATGTAGATAATATGTAGAGCATCTAGAGCTGGACTCTCAAAATAAAGTGTTACTGTATTTTTCGATTGATTTAAGGTATCACGGTATTTGGCGTATTGCTTTTAATAAGCTTTCGAAATAAGGATGGTTTTACACTGTTCTGACAAATAAAACTGAAAGTATTGGTTGAACTTTTATTAAACACTATCAAACAGGAATACTAATAAATTACTTTTAAAACAAAACTGTAAACCAAAGGTCTTCATATCATGTGTCAGCTTAGAAGAACCTGATGGATTAATGTCACTCATTAATGGCAATAAGCCAAAAATAAAAAAATTTTCGCTCAGAAATTAAGATATTGAAGGTTATATTGCTTATATTGTTTAAAAGAAGTATGCTTACTGAATGAAAATATTTTAATTACAAGCAGTGGCGTAGGCAAAAATTTGTATCTGGCTGGGCTGTAACGACCAGCTCGGTAAGGCTGAGCATGGACTCATATATATGTTTAGTTTCATTTCAGTGTTTTGTATTATTATTCAGTGCATTTTATGGTGTTTTCACCCTAATTTATGTGTAATTTTAATGTTTTAATGTCTTTTTAATGTGTGTGACAGCTCTCTCCTGGTCATCCTTGCTAGCATAGGGCTAGGTTAGGCTGGTATCTTATAGCGCTGATTAGTAACGACATTCAGCTGTGTATACTTACCTAGTTAAGGTACTGCATATACTGTAAGCTGGACAAACAGAGAGAGGTTGTCGATCATTGAACTACTATCTGGGTGGAAATACATCCACCCAGATAATAGTACATCATGTTTGAAGGGTTTTCCGGGAGTCTCAAGTTAGTGTTGTAAAAAGTGTGTTGCATATGTAAGTATAAGTTTAAGGCGTACACTCTGTACATTTGTATTTAAGCCATTTCAGTCCGTGCGACTATATTAAAAGCACATAGGCAGAAATGTATATTCATTTCGCAACTCGCTTATGCCGAACCCTGCAACCTGATTTTGATATACTCCTTGGACTCTACGTAAATAAATACAACTTCCATTTACCATCTACCTGCCTAAGTATCCCCCTCTCTACCACACCTAAAACAAACGTGGCATGAGCAAAAAAGAATCCTCCAGAAATACAGGAAAATACACTACCTGACATATTAAAGAGCTGTGAACCTGTTGCCAAAACACACCAATTTCCCGTGACAAACCAGCTTGCTTATTATGAAGAGGCATCGATAATGCAACTATAACAAAGAAACACATTTGTCAAAAATGCAGACTAATCCAACTATGAACAACAATAGGCCTATAAAATATCCAGGCCCGGCAAGAGAATTAACTCGGCAAGAGGGACACACATATTTCAGGTTGATAATAACGGAATATGAATAATTCTGATAGTATGTAATGAAAACACGTTGACTATTACGAACCAACTAATAAATTGTTTAATACATTACATGTTTTAAAATTTGTTGATTTAGTTCATTTTTATTCTGTACAGACAAAGTACAACGTTTATAATAATTTGCTTCCAAATTGTATCGTGAGGCTGTTCGAATTAAGAGAAAGTCAATATAATCTAAGAGGATTGTATATGTTAAAAAAATAAGGGCAAGAACCAATAGAAAAAATAGATGTATATCTGTCAAAGGGGTAAATCTATGGAATAATTTGGATAAGGAATTAAAATAGTGTACTTCACTTTGGAAATTCAAGAAAATGTTTAAAAACAAGGTGGTAAATAACTCCTTGAAATGTGATAAATGTTATCAATCACCTTCTAATATACATCATCTAGCTGTTTACCTTTATCATTGGGGATATTTCTTTTATCCAATTTCCATCAAGTTTCGGGGTGAAATTCCTTTTCGTTGGAAGCAGAAAGCCAAAGTTTAAATATAAACATACATTTGAAATTGAGAGCACCTTTCTACTGTGCGAATGCCAATTAAAGCAAAGATTTTTACAAATGAAATTTTTTTACAAATGTGTAACTTTTTTTATATTAATCCGCGCAACGAATCGCGTAGGCCTGACTTGGGGTGGGGGAATTGTAGGACACATTTTGGTATCAAGCATTCCCCACTTCTTTCGCTCATGAGGCCGGTCTGTAAATAACAACACAATATGCCAAAAAAAACAATATCAGAACCACAACATAATCTGGGAATTATACCATCACCAGGGTTGGAGAATGTTACTTTAAAAGTAACTTGTTACTTTACTAAGTTACTTCTCCAAAATAGTATCTATGTTATGTAACTGTGTTTCTCTTTTTAAAAGTAACTAACTAAAATACTTTGCATTAAAAAATGAGTTTTACATGTGCTTTTTTGTCTGTCTAGGTTTAATATCTTACAATAAGCTACACGTTGGACCGAAATAACTTAGAAGCCACTAGATAGCTAGTCTAGACGTGCCAAGTCCCGCTAAATTATGTAATATGTACGACTAAAAATCTGTCCTCGCAGATACGCCTGCTACAGCCAGCAAGACCTAGTTGCAATCAGCTCACCCCTACATTTCGGATATGTTTACCAGAAAACTGAACCGTTTACTAGGGGTGCTGCCGAAAGGAATGCCCTCAAATAGGCTGAACTTACTAACGGGCCAAATTTGCCCAAACGAGTCCCTAAATGAGCCAGCCGCGAGCCCCGCTGCAGAAATAGAACATCTCAGTGATTACACGTTAGGCCTCTGAATAACTTGCTAGCAAAGTGTGTGTGTGTGTGTGTCATTAACAACAGAATACTAGTAAATGTAGTTAACAAGGTAGCGAGCAACACCCGAATATCTCCTCCGGAGATTTACTGGTAATAACTGTAGGAGACTCAGACGGAACTCAGTATACAATAAAATAATATTTATTCCAGTTAAAGAGCATAAGAAATACAACACTTCAACCGGACAACGAAATACAAGTTACATACCCAAAATAGTTCACGTTCTGAAATCCTTCGGCCTACCAAAAACTACAATTATCCAATATCTAATCACACGGCTAGAGCAAAGATTGCCCGGAGAATCGTTTACGATTTGAACTCAACTAACTAGACTAACAACAAGCAATTTAACCTTCCCGCTCAGGTGACCCAAACTCCCTCCGTTGCGTAACAAATGGTGATCACTTCACTTGGCCAGGGTTAGAACAAACAGGCTTGGCAACCGCACATACATAATTAAATTAAGCACAGTCTGGCTGGCGCTAGCCTTAGTAGAAACAAATAGAACAGTGTTATAACATTTAAATATCTTCCAGAGGGGGAAGCTAGCAGTTGCCTTCTCCTAGTAACCCCGTGGAGCAACATACTGTGCAATGACATGTAACTCCTCTCGTAATCCTGTGGACAAAACCTGTACTACCTTTTTTACATGTAATAATACCAAACTCCCTTATGGGTGGATCAAAACGAAAATCACATATGTACAGGCTTAATTGTGTGACATACATTGATCTGTTGGGCATCAAACTTGGGCATGTCTGTCGTGCTCCAGTGGGGGGTTTGCCCCCTTTCCATGAATCTTAATTCATCCCAGGAACTCCTTTGTTAGATGAGGTGTGATGGGAAGCCAGCTGTTGAATGAGTAATTATTTGGTCCTATAAGCATTAATTTCCCACTACAAGTGCATTGCATGGAGATATTAATTATGTGTTATGTCCCTTTAAGGTCTTGTGACACCACTCTCTGGTTTGACCATTGCTAGGATAGGGTTTAGGATAGGTTAGGCTGGTATCTTGTAGATCTGATTGATGATTACGTTCAGTCGTGATCGATTAGCTAGTTAGTTGCCGTTATATAAGAGCTGGCCAAACTAGAGGGAGGTGTATGGCATTGTTTTACTGTTACATGTAGATTGTATGGATTCTTGTATTTCCTATGGTGTGTGTTCCCTGGACTTGTTCTCTTCAATTGACTATCTCTACTTTGTGTAAGTAGATTAAGCAATATCTATGTGTGTCAAACTATGTTTGTAGAGTTCCAAACGCGTTCTGTGTCGCATGTAAGAGCACAGTTATTCGTATTTCCAGTGCAAAGCTCTGACGGCCTACTTCTGCATTAAACCGATTCGCGGCAAGTCACAGACTTACTAGTTATTTTTTGCAGCAGCAACAGATAAGTCAGCTGCGCTAACATATCTCTGTGGCCTGACAGTAGGTGGCGGTGTATGCACCTTTCAGACGCTTGCGATCCGCCATTAAACCAAAGAAGAAGATCACCGTGGCCTGCCTTGTTGTGAAGAGGAATTGGAGAGTGCTGGATTTAATTGCATTATAATTCTATTGGTAAGTCATCAAAATATATTTAATATATGCAAATATTACAAACTACAGTATATAAAATATAGTGACTACGATACACTTTACAGCCCCACTGGTGCATGTTGAACTAACAACAGTCTTGATTTTTTTGTGTACTAATGAAATGACCAAGCAAAACAGTTCAATTAGGTTTCTATTGATTCCATTTCTACTATGGATTATACTCCAAAATGTCCTGAAGAGTGATCAGATGAATTGCAATGTCATGAAAATTATCTTAATCCCCCAAAAAAACATTCCCACTGCATTTCAGCCCTGCCATAAAAGGACCAGCTGCCATCATGTCAGTGATTGTCTTGTTACACAGATGAGTGTGATGAGGACAAGGCTGGAGATCACTCTGGTATGCTGGTTGAGTTAGAATAACAGACTGGAAGCTTTAAAAGGAGGATGGTGCTTGAAATCATTTTTCTCTCTCTGTCAACCATGGTTACCTGCAATGAGACTCGTGCCATCATCCTTGCTTAGCACAAAAAGGGCTTCACAGTCAAGGATATTGCTACTAGTAAGAATGCACTGAAATCAACCATTTATCGGATCATAAATAACTTCAAGGAGTGAAGTTTAATTGTTGTGAAGAAGGCGTCAAAACAACCAAGACAGTCCAGCAAGCACCAGGACCATCTCCCATAGTTGATTCAGCTGCGGGATCGGGGCACCATCAGTGCAGAGCTTGCTCAGGAATGGCAGGAGGCAGGTGTGAGTGCATCTGCTTGCACAGTGAGGCGAAGACTTTTGGAGGATGTACTGGTGTCATGAAGGGCAGCAAAGAAGCCACTTCTCTCCAGGAAAAACATCAGGGACAGATTGATATTCTGAGAAAAGGTACAGGGATTGGACTGCTGAGGAAAGTCATTTTCTCTGACGAATCCCCTTTCCGATTGTTTAGGCCATCCGAAAAATGCCTTTTCCTGAGAAGAGAAGTGCTACCATCAGTGCTGTGGCATGCCAACAATAAAGCATCCTGAGACCATTCATGTGTGGGGTTGCTTCTCAGCCAAGGGAGTGGGCTTAAAATTTTGCATAAGAACTCAGCCATGAATAAAGAATGGTACCAACACATCCTCCAAGAGCATTTTCTCCCAACCATCCAAGAACCGTTTGGTGACGACCAATGCCTTTTCCAGCATGATGGAGTCATAATTGGCTGCCATCAGTCAGGATGTGGCCCAGACGTTAATTGACAGCATGCCAGGGCGGATTGCAGAGGTCTTGAAAAAGAAGGGTCAACATTGCTAATATTCACTCTTTGTATAAACTTAATGTAATTGTCAATAAATGCTTTTGACACAAATGGAATACTTGTAAGTATACTTCAGTATACCATAGTAACTACTGACAAAAAGATCTAAGAACACTGAAGCAGCAAACTTTGTGAAGATCAATACCTGTCATTCTCAAGACTTTTGACTACAACTCTACTAATGAAGTAGGGTGGAAAATTCAACCATGCAGTAGTGCAGTGAAGAATATAGAGTTACTTACCTTTTCAGGTATCCTGACAGTTTATTGACCTTTTGTGGAAAATTGCATTGAGATTTTAGTGAACTTTACTCTTTATAACAGTGACAATTATCAGAGTTTAATTATCAATGGTTAGTTATACATGTACCTCCGTACTACACCCCTGCAACCATGATATTACCATTGTACTAAACAATGAATAACAGTGAAATTGGATTATTTATACTGAGGTATTAAATGGAAATTAATATACTGTAAGGGAGACCATGGTTTTAGCTTTGTGGTATGATATTATTACCAACTACTGTATGTCATCACCCAGTATAAGGCTGATCGGTAGTCTCATGGCCAGAGCATTTGATCAGTACATGAAATATGTCTGGATATTATCCCTGAGAGGATATTGTGAGAAGTTATATGAAAATACAGTGAATGTACATGGTTGGTTAAGCTTTGGCCAAAATGTAAATGTAGTACATTGGAAATAAATACTGTGCCAAGGTAGCTCATGTTTTTGGTAACTAAATATATTAGAATCTGCAACGTAATCTATAATGGTATTTTTGTATAGTTTTGAGTTGTGAGTCAAATTGCTATGGTTCACTTAGGTTAATGTAACATTAATTCTACAAAACAATACAAAGGAACATTTCAAATAGAATACCTTTTTTTAGCGCAGGAATGAGAGACAGTGATTGAAAGAAGAGGGACTGGGCTTTCAACATTATTTGATGGAGACACTGAAAGTGATATGGTTATTGTGTGAAGGAAGTAACCTGCAGAGACCGAAACTGTGGACTGAAATAAATCAGAACAAGACCCTCATCGTTACCGGTAGTCACATTTATCAAAGTTAATGTTTTTTGTACGTTTCTACATTCACTTCTACTCTTGTAGTGAGCACCGTCTAATTGAATAACACTTGAATAGGTGATGTTCAATAAACTATAAAGAGACTACCAGTAGGATGTCAACTGCATGCTGGACTTGCAACAGGGAAGTGTCTCCCAGTGAGCTTGGAGTAGGAAGGGAAACAACCTGTATGCTTTGCTCTTGGCTGGCCTCAATACAATACGTAGAGACCACAGGTAGTTTTTCTTCCCTTTAGCCTTCTCGACGGTTTCGACTCATGGGGAACAGGTATGGTTTCTCACCATTGAATTATGACGTGTGGATGTTTTCCTGACAGTCTTGTCTTCACAGTTGTTTGTAAATGTGACATTGCCTTCTACAACGGCTTGCTCTGCTTCATGTAATACTTACCAATTGGTCAGTGTGAGAATGTTTCCAAATCATTATGCTGCACAAACACTTATCAGATTTCTGTGTTATGCTTGCATGTACGATCATATCAATAACAGACAGCTGCTCAGAGTGCTGCTCTAGAATTGTCGATGTTCCTGTAACCAGGAGGAACCCATTTCTAGTTATTGACAACATACACAGTCTAGATAGTAATTGTGATTTGAAGTTACACTGCTTTTCCGTCTTGTGTTAGTGGAGTTAGTGGAAATTGTTTTTCTTAGTTAAGTCCTCACTCACATCCAACAGCAAAGGGGAAACTATTTATGATAAGAGCTTCCTCTCCTCTCCACCACTAGACAGCCAATAACATGTATATTGTATTGTACTATAGACGTATATTACTTTTAACATGCACAACAAGTCAGCCTCTTTTCAATTAGTTTCAAGACAGTCAGGCAGTACACAATATATAACGGTAAAACATAATGCTAAAGGAACAAAGTCAGATTATGGAGGGAAAACAATATCTGAAAAGGCTAATGTGTATATACACAATATTTATTGAACTTCACAGTGTGACAAACTGAGCTCTGACTCTTATATCAAATCACCATTAAACTAGTAATACATATTTGGAAATACAGTAAGTGTTCACCTGTTCTCTGTCAAACCAGCTCTAACTTCCCTCAAATCTTTTACATTTTCTTTTGTTACAGAGAAGGTTTGGATTAAAAACACATAGTTACAGTATTTCATGTCAATGTGAAAAGAAAAATCTATAAACTGTACTTGTTTGTATACAGAATAACTAAAGTAATTGGAATTTACATTGTGTTTAAAAGAATACCACTTCTTATGTAACCCTAACAAACATCTGTAAGGTCCCTTAGTAAGGTAGTGAATTTCAAGCACAGCTTACACCCAATATCCAGAGCTTTTTTAGAAAACTTTTTTTTTATGGAATGTTTTTAGTAGAGATTGGCAATTTAAATGAGATATTAATGGGAACAGAGAGGACTGGGTTGGGGTGGAGGGGACTTGGGGGGTTTGTGGTGGTGGTGGGGGGGAAAGTGATGACGATTCAGGGGCCCTGAGAAGGACCCTGGGTTATTGTATTGTAAGAGTCCTTCTATCAGTGAATATACTGCAAACAATGCATGTCAAAGGAATATACCTTTCCTTCTGAATGCAACGCTTAATTTATAATCAATCCAACACATCACTGAGTATGGTAGCTTGGGGCTGGCTGAATCACGGCATGGGTACACAGTAAAAACTTTGGTGTTAAATCAACACCCTAAGTGTTAAATTAACACTCTTCAGTGTGTATATAGGTCTCACTCTCAGTGGACCTTTATAAACACTGAGAGTGTTAATTCAACACTGATGTTTTTGCTGTGTATGTTTGATATCAATGATATGGGGAGTTTTCAGAAAGAAAGAACATGGGATGCAAATATGCACAGGCTAAATTCTCAAGAAATAACTGATTTAGACACTCAGAGGGGAGTTCACGGTTAAGCAGAACAATAACCAAGAACATGAAGTTGAAATATGCACTGAAGTTGCTTAGCAAAAATGTAGAGTAAACATTTGGATGTAGCAAAGATACTGTTATGACATCAATCTGTCTTTAAAAATCTGTAAAACACATTGGCAGATCCTGAATAGTAGTAATAATGTACTGCATAACTTGATCCTGTTTAATCCCACTTTGGGCAAAATTTTTCAAACAATCAACATTTTCAAACAATCAGCATTTCTCAGGATTTGTATGCCTGCCATTAGTGGTTTGAATTGGTTTTATAGATTATCTTTAGATACAACCAATCATCTCCATGTTAGAGCCACTTGTTATCTTCACTCATATACAATTGGTCTTTGTTTTTTGAGTATTTCTGTTGAGGGCTACTCCGCTTCCTGTGCACCTGTGTCTTAGGTTTCCTGCTTCAGTCAGTCGCCCTCTGCTTCACATTGGCCCTTTACCCCCACCCCACCGTACCCCCACCCCAAACCGCATCCTCTACACCGTCACCATGTCGAACAGACTAACAGACACATGCATTAATCCATAATTGGAAGCAAGTATAACAAAGCGAGATAACTTTAGATAACACTGGAAAATAAAAAGAGATCGATGAGTGGAAAGAAAAAAGTCGACAAATAGAAAGGAGTGATAAAGAATGTGAAGAAGGAAAGAAGGGGAGAAGAAAGGAGAGATTGAAATGGAGGAGAAGAATACTAGAGGTTAGGAATGAGGTAAAGGTGCGAAGTGGGAAGAAGGTATTTAGAACGAGATCAAGCCAGGAAAAACTGAAGGGTTTTCTCCCTCATCTCTCCCACACCACTATCAGAGGTCGGGGATGTTGTGGGTTATTATGTTTTCCCTTCGTCACCCACAGACTTTGTAAGAACACCACCTCTTGTAACATAGGCTGAAACACAGCAGTTTCTCATTGAATAGTGATGACTCAGGTACGCAATGTATTGAGGACGACGTACTGTAGGAACCAGTGCATTATCATAAATATTATCTACTGCTATTAAAGGGCAGGTTTTGGAAATTATGTTAATCACATTCACATATGTATGGATGAAACTGAAACAAAGGCATTGGCACAATGTCACATTTTTCTGATATTTTTCATTTATTCACTTTTTCATATTCTTTAATAAAAATTAAAAACATATAACTTGTTTACAAAGATAATTGTGAGGCTGTACATAGTAGAACATATACTTTCAGGAAGTTTTTCTTTTGACATTGATGATGGAAGCACAGGCCAATCTGACAGTTAGGCATTTTAGTCCAAGATCTGAGTGTACTGTCTACCGGCCTATGGTCAATCTGAATGGTCATTTCCATCACTCCTGGGACCTGTGGGTGTGAGCTACTCCTGCATATGCTGCAGGGTCCTCTGGTAGTCTCCTGGAGCAGGAGCGGTCTCTGTGTAGCCCCTCAGGTATGAACTGCTACTCTGCTGCGTGAAGTACAACAGGTCCCTGGCAAACACAGGCTCCACCTGCAACACAACGGATCAAAATCAGAACAAGAAAATATCATGAGCACGGGTTGGTGCCGGGCTATGGGTTCTCTGACTTTCCCCGGGCCTCCTGCACGATGCAAAGCAAATTGGCAACCACTGCCGGGGATTTGGGTTAGATAACTCAGATAATCTATGAAGCCACGTCACTTTGGGTAACGATAAGATGGGGAGTAATCACAAAAAAACATTTCAATAGGGCCGAAATATGAAAACAGACTCTGTTCTTTCACACCATGACTAATTAACCTATGGTCTCAGGATATTTGAATACTATGACATTTCAGAGGGCTTGTCTCGTGTGTCATGATAGAATACTTTCACAGGTTCAACTGTTCAGTGATGTTTTGAAGGGGGTTAATTTCAACCATAAAAAGTGAGGGTCTTTCTTGTATCATACCTGGGCAGTGATCATCTTTATTTGGCGTTGAGGGTCTGGGTACTCATCTCCAAAACACAGTACCACCTGATGCCTGGGCAGGGGGCGGCCATGGTGGGCATAACCCTGCAGCTCTGGAATAAAGGAAAAAAAAATATCCCACACCTGTACCATCTCAATGCCAAAATATATAGAACATGTAAAATGTCTTGCTGTCATCATTACAAAATACCATTTTGAGTTACAAAATCACATCACAACTAAGAAATGGCAAAAATCTTTTGGTGAAATCTTTGCTGAAAAACGAGTAAGCTTGATAACAACACATGTTTTACAGTGGGTGATGGAAAACAGGTTGTGGGCGGGGACTGTTTAATGGAAACTCCATGGATTGGACCACTTTTTTACCCACTAAAAAACCACTAAAAAAACCACTTTCACCTCATCATGAGGAGGGATTTCACATTATATAGTAGACCTCCTCATCGCCGTCATTAGACCACCTCATCACTGTCATCATTAGCCTCACAGTCAAAACAGTTTCTCACCGGTTAGGAACTGCTGGGTGTCAAATAGTTTGCACATCTGTTCTTTCTCCAGTTTGTTAGGTTTGTCTGTGTAGGGGGCTAGGGGGCCCTCCCAGTACACCCGGCTCTGGCACAGTCGCTTAGCATAAAGGCCATCTGACGCCATCCACAGAAGCACGCCTCTCTCCAGAACGTTGAGTAGCTTCTCAGCTCCCCTCCTCTGAGACTGGGGGTAAGGGGAGGGAAACAGCACCGTCTCTGCTCTGCTGTATAGCTGGTCCTCAGGGCATGGGGATGAGGGAGAGGAAGATGAAGAGGAAGAGGAAGAGCCGGGAGAAGAGGTGATACGGCAGCCTTCAGGACTAGATGTTGTGACCTTCTTGACCAGAGACTCACGGTAGAACAGGGATACATGCAAGCGGAAGTCTGGAGAGAACAAGGAAAATGTTGTCAGAGGCAAATATTTCAAAATAAAAGCTGTACAATGTTTTCTTACCACAAACTGTAATACAGATCTGTATCTGAGGTTTTAGTTGGGGAATTGAAATCAGTTTCGCTGACCAAAAGCCAGTTTTGTCTTTCAGTAAACATAAAGTGTATATAAAAAGAAAGTAGATGAAGAAGCACTTGAAACACTGAACATTATGAATATCAAAATCGTAATTTTAACACTAACAATTGAGGGTATATTATTTTATATTTTGTACCTTTAACAGATGAAACTTTAACTCATTGTAATTAAAAAAGGATCCAAAAACAAATAATTCATATGAACATGGTATACAGAGTTCTGATAAACAACTGACCTTTAAAATCATAATAGGGAAGCAATTTTCCTAAAGCAATTGCTTCTATTTTCTAGTGGCTGGTACAAGTGTAATTCCATTATTCAGTTCAACTTTAAATTTGATTATCCATACATACACACACACAAAGTATATATAGTTCTATAGAAGAACAAGATGCAACCCAGCAGAAATAATTTTTACGGCACTTGAGAAAAGCATGTTTTCACAGTTTTCATTTTCACAGTATTAAGAAAAAGCTTTAGATTTGCAAGGGTGTCCTGCTGTGAAATCAGACTGCAACATTAGTGCTAAGACAAAAATCTGGGCAGTATACAAGAGAAAAACACATTCTAAAAGACTGTAATTTATGTAAAGAGTAAAAAAACAGGTCTTAAAATGTATCCCTGTGGAACACCTTTATGCCCTCAAGAAAATCAGACTTAACTCCATCAGACCCAATGGCCTGAGTACGGTCTTTAAAATAGTCACATACCTAGCACATACATTAGACCTAATGGGGACAATTTCCTTAACAATATACCACGTTCAACAGTGTCAAAGTCCTTAGACAGGTCAATAAATATGGCAGCTCACCTCATCTTAGCATCCAAAGAATTGACAACATCATATACCGTACAACTAGTTTGGTTGCTGTAATAGTGCTAAAGTATGCAAATGAGTACACCCCTACAGATGTCTCTCTTCAGAATCAATACATACATGGGCTCCTATACAAAAAAATATTCCAGCAACTCTGGTTTATTGATTGCAAATAAGATTAGTCAGTACAAAACTGAAAGTTTATTAAGAAAGTGATTTATGATCATGGTGCAATAACGAGTACACCCCAAAGAAGATTTTAGGAATTAAACTTGATAAAATGCTAATTGACTGGAAATCAACAACAGACGAGTCTAACCAATCATTACAAAGGTTGATGCAAAATAATTGTCAATGCTGACAATTATGGCACCACATGGAAGAGAAATGTCACTTCTCGAGAAAGAAAGTAATTGTTTTACACAAAAGAGGTCAGGGCTACAAGACAATTAGTAAAGCTTTGCTAATCAGTCGGAATGCAGTAGCAAAAGTTATTCAACAATTCAAAAAGGATGGACTGATGGCAAGCCGTCTGAGACGTCCTGGCCATCCATGGAAGCTAACACCTCTAGATGAGCATTTTGCCGTAAGAAGAGCTGAGGAAAATTGCCATGCTAGTTTAACATCATAGTTAGCTAAAGCTGTAGAAAGCCAAACTGGGGTTTTAATCTTGTGAAATAAGATTGAAGGTGCATATTTACCAATGTCTCCAGAATCTTTGCTATGAATTTCTCTGTACTTAACGGAGAGGTAACATGTAAGTAGATTTCCATAATTTGGGAATCATTCCTAATGACAATGTCAAATTTAAACTAATGTGTTACTGCGCTATGTGGGAAGCTGCAGATTTTAACAGGCTTGGCTCAAAATATCAACCATTATAGATTTCCCTATATCCAATGCAAGCAAGGAATCAAGGACCTCCCTACTGTAACAGGGAACTTTCTGAAGGAGAATCCCTGACCAACATTTTCAATATTATTTAAAAAATCTCCTCCAATAGAATTCAAAATACATAGAGGGTTGCAAAACTTTATCAAAAATATAGATTGTAGAAATAAAATAGTGATAAAATGCATTACTTCTATCAAATGTATCAGTAATGGTGCCAGATACTTGATTAATTTAATAGGGAAGATAAAAAGATTCACAAACTTTGAGTGATTTCATTATTTTAGAGAATCTAGCTGGATTATCTGTGCAATCAGATAAAGTTGTAACAAAGTGCCTTGTTCAGGGACACAACAACATTTTGCCCACATTATGTAGCTCATTATGTAAAATGGTTGTTCATTTAAAACAGATTTTGTTATAGGTTCCAAATGTATAAAAGTTAACATGTTTCAGGACAATTGAGTATTACTGCTCCAATACTTTTTATTCCTACTGACTGTGTTTGTCTCTAATTTGAGTAATCGGTAGTATGGAAATGCAGCCTGATATACAATACGTTGTGAACACAAAAAAATTAAAAAATCATGTATAAATATATGTATATTACTAGTAATAGTAGCAGGGCTGCTGACAGGAACCTGTGGGCGGGGACAAACTCCACATTTTGGGCCCCCGACTAAAAAAAATTACTGTGCAAAAACAAAACTTGGGGCCCCCCTCAGGACTGGGCCCGGGACAACATATCCAGTTGTCCCCCCCTGTCAGCTGCCCTGAATAGTAGTTGTGATAGTAGTAATGGTACCTGTAACAGTAGTAGTAGCATTAGTAGTAGTTTTAGTAATTGTAGTATTATTAGTTAGGTAGCAGTATTATAGTAGCAGATGTTGCAGTATCACTACTACTATTACTAGTGGTTAAACGTACAATATGTCGTTTTTGGCAGCCAGGGGGCTCTCAATCAAAACAATAGCAAAAGATGTACTTGGATGACGGCGGGAAGTAGCGTGGAATCATGGGTTTTGTTATCGTCGTCAATGACAACCTTCCAATCTAGTGTCTCCGGCAAAAAAAAATGTTCACTGACAAAGTAATGTACTGTTAAAAATATTATAACTTTATCCACGTTATGTTTGGCGGTTCCCTGGAACTTACAGCAACTAGCGCAGTCAAAGGTTATATGACGCCATTGACAGAAGACAAAATTAAACGTCCTGTGTCTTCGATTATATTACAAATTTCTCTGGATTTGAAAGTTGGTGGAAACATTTAGGATAATCTAAGTACACAATTAAGAAAAATATATAATATAGGTATAGTGATGTTTGTTTTTTAATGCAAAGTACATATTTTGTTATTGTTTGGGAAAGCTACATATTGTACCTTTAAAGCAGTAGAACTAGCAGTAATATAAGTAGAAAGATTTATAGCAGTAGTAGTTGCATTCAAGTTTTTTGAAGTATTAGTAGTATTAACAGTTTTGTTGTAACAATAGTAGGAGTAGCATTACAAGTCATGTATGGGTGAAATATTGAAGAATAATAAAGTACATTAAAGTACATTTGTATGTACAGTACCAGAAAGTGTAGACATGTTGTGGTCCACTGTAAACGCTGGTGTGTGGGACTCTGAAGATGAATATGAACAGAATGACCCAGTGAATTGATAACCTTGAAGGAAAAGATGAAAAGAATGATGTTAGAACATATGAATGCAGAGGGCATATCATGGTTCACACTAAATCTCTATGTCATAAATATCTCAGGAGGAACATGACTAAAGTCATGTTAAATGAAGACCTCAATATTTTTGGAGAAGTGACAGAATTTGCTGTCAACATTTAGTCTGTGTGTGTGTTTGTATATGTGCATTCAGAATTATTTTAAGATTGTTGTTCTCTGAGGCAAAAGTGGTCATGATCTTTAAGAGAAACTTTCTTTACTGTGATCCATCCATAAAAAATAGAGTTAGGATTTAAAATCTAGATTTAAACCATTAATATAAAGTTTGAATACTTTTACATATTTAGCAGAAGCTCTTATGAGATCCATGGTCTATGGCTTTGTTGGTCAGGGAATTGATAATCTTTCTGCAACTTTGAAAGATAATGACATAGTCCCCATATATAGGATATGTCTGTCATGGGCTATGCTCTACTTAAGCAATACACCATGAAGGGCTGTGGTATATGGCCAATAGTACATGGTTAAAAGCTGGTCTTATTCATAGCACTTAAAGCGTAACTCTCGCCAAAATGCAATCTAAGGTCTTTTTTTGAATGTACACGAGTCAAACGTTTGTTTAAAAGCAAAATTAGGACGGAAATGCCACTTTTAAGATTTTTGGTTTCAGTCAAATCGCCTTTTGAACGGGAGGGATAGGGGCACTAATATGATAGCATCAAAATTGCTATTTTTAAAACAATAAGAAGGCTCGACAAAACATGAAACTTTGCTTGAAGTATCACCAGGGACTGTACACATGAACTTGAGCATTGAGAACATTGTTTGTGTACACAAAGTTTACTAAAAAGAAAGGTTTTGTACAACTCACCTTAGCAGTTTGTGTTTCTGGTGGCTCCCATATTGCCAGTCAAAAAGTGTCGATCTTCGAATGCGAATGAACAGACTCCATAGGAGGAAATTTCATAAAGTTGTAATTATAATAAAAAGCATGATAACTTAGCCACTTAGCTCATGCCAATATCTATTCAAATAATAACAAGGGGTTTCATCAAATATATCAGTCTAAATAATCTAATCTTAGCTGACATAAACTCTCGCGTGAAACTTTGTAACACTAGCAACAACAACCCATGCGAGAAGTCACATGACTTTTCTGCTTTTTGATTATAGTATTATTTCATATGATGCTCCTTTTTCAACTACAAGGTCAATATTGTTTTTCACTAACGACAAAACAACAAATTATCCGTGCATTTATATGGAACTAAGTTTTAGGAGAGTTTCATGTTTACTCCTCTCCTTGTTACGTTGCATTCGGAAATCAACACTTTTTGACAGCCCCTGGTGATACTTCGAGCAAAGTTTCATGTTTTGTCGAGCCTTCTTAGTGTTTTAAAAATAGCGATTTTAAAGATTATAAAGTCTCTTATAAACCGGGGGGTTTGACTTCTGAATGCTGATTGGCATATACAGTAGCTGTGGGATATGAGACTGTGTACCATGTAAATGACCTACTGTACCATCAATTATTGCTGCTCTAAATGTGAGGGTAACTGGTTTATAAGAGCATTAAGGCAACTTGGGGTTTTGTAGTATTACGCAAATTGGCATAGTGCTGCCTGTAATTTGGGATATATACATTTTTAAATAGTCAAATTATCAATTTTGCCACGTCACTCTCCAGTGACTAGTTGTTTGCAGAGCGGGCGCCTGTAAATTGAATCGCGTAAGTATAGTTGTTGAGCATAATCATCCCATGCACGATCTGACTAAAGGCTTCAGTGTTGGATGAGCAGTGCAAAAAGAATCGGCCAGCTCGGCGACATGTGGTTGAATGAACCATATGAGCGCCCTTCACCATCTCGCATCTGTCGAGGGGGGGTTGCGGAGCTGCGGACGTAGCAGTGTTATTATACAAAAATAGAAAAAATATAAGAAAAAAGCACAATACTGCGTTGTTTAAGCCTCTGGGTAAGTAAGAAGTAGTAAAAACTACTTAACATGAGAACATAGTGTATGGGGAAAAGAAACATAGTTTATTTTAAATTGAATATGAATGCGTAGTCTAGCCATTTTCTTCTTTTCATTATACATTTTTTAGTCGAGCATCCGAAGATGTGTTTTAAGACTTGAACATTTTTTGTTGAACATTTCTTGTATATATTTCTTCTATGAACATGATGTATGGTGCCAGCACCACTGTTCCCAAACCCAGCACTATTGATCTTGTACCGTTAGAGATTACATACTGTGAAATAATGTAACTCTCCAAAAATGTTGTTAAGATTCAGGCCTTGTCTCACTGTTATCTGTGTGCCAGGGTCGACTGAGCGGCGGTGGGTAGTGGCACTGGTTGTACTGCAGCTCAGTGTGGGGTGTCTGGGGGTGAGTAGGCTGAGACTGGTGCTCCAGTGTGTGGCTGTACTCTCTCCACTCTTTCCTCTCTGGAGGGAGCATGTAGCTGCCAGATACCTGGGGAAAGCCAGTGGGGAGAGGAGGCACACTAGTCAGGGAGGGGTGGATCCTGGACACACAGCAGGGAGCTGTGAAGAGCAACAGTATGAATGGAAGTGTTGCAGGTGTGGACCTACTACATTACCTGGCTCTGTGGAGATGGGTACAGAGAGTGCATCGGGTAGCTGCTCACTGAGCTCATATGTGACGAGGTTGTCTCCGCCAGCTTGGTCCCTACATTACAGAAATGGGAAACACTTTAATTGCAATCATGGTCCCAATCATGGTAGATGCTCTACACAGATTATCTGCAGAACATTAGCGACATTTTAACAATGAAGCCTAACCATTATCCTAACCTTAACGCTTACCATATCTGTAAACCTAATCTTAAAGGGGCATTGTGTAGAATTTCAGGATGAAAACAACTACTTTCTCTTTCAGTGATCAGGGGCCTCATTTATAAATGTGGCGTACGCACAAAAGAAGGCGTACGCCGCTCTCTAAGCAATAATTGGGATTTATAAAAAGCAAACTTGACGGGAAAATGTGCGGTCCTTCACGGAATCTCTGACCCATGCGTACGCACAAACACGGGTGAAATGAGAAATGGCGACATCGCCGGCAGTTGAATGAAACACGTGAAACTGTCTGAAACTGCAGACCGTTGTGTAGCTAAACGAAATCGAAATTAGAGCCCGACCAATATATTCATTGACCGATATTATCGGTAAATATTAGCAGTTTAAAGATATATTTGTATCGGTGATATTTCCACCAATAACGACCAATATATTTGTTTGCAATTCCTTATTTGTCCGGAAGAGGGTGCTCTTTCACCGAATATAGGTTTGAGCATTACAGAAACACATCTTAAAAAGATTAAAACAGTGGGGATGGAAGAGCTGCTCATAACAAGCTGCTTATAAAGATGAGTTGAAAACCAGCTTTCCGGTGTAAGAGTCACACAAAATGCACACAAAGTTTTACATAGCATAAAAAGGCTTTTGGGGTTATCAGATAGATAGACGCTATGGCCATATTAAGTTACTGAGTATTAACTACTGTACAGTACCGTAGCTAGCTACTGAAGTCATATTGTTTCTAAATATGTATTTTTAGTAAAAAGCCTGCAGTGTTTACTACTCCAGCTCTGGCATAAAATTGTTTTCCAAAACTTGAGAATGTCAACACCTGCGTTTCACCATTTACATGACATCTACTTTATCTAGCTATGTAACTAACGTTAACTCTCTGGGACTGGTATCACGCTATTATAATGAATAGAAACCTAGCAATAACAGAGAGCACCGCAGTTTTGGGGCGAAACCAATAACCTTCGAAAGGTTGTTGAGATAAATATGTTTCTTCTTTGTTGTGTGTTGTCGATTTAATATGGTTTCTCCAGTCAGAAGAAAGCTAATATCAGAAGGTATATGACCGATTTTGGCAAAGTAAGCGAAACATTTAAATGACGAGCCAGCAAGCTGCCAGCCTGTGCACAAGCTAGCCTAATGTGATAAGCAGCAGTACGCACTGTCATATTATTATGCTAGCCAATACCAACAGGATTTATTTAATGAAATGGTATATATTGGTAATTGTTTGGAGATCGCACATTGAATGGTTACTTTGAGGGTGACCAGTGAAATACTTCATTTGAATGTTTGGATTTGATTAGAAAGCAATGTATTTTAATTATATTTGCAAATAAGTTATTTATTTTCATTATATTAAGTAAAGGAACACTTCTAAATGTATCTTATTTTCTATTTTGCCTGCAGCATTTTTACGTGCGCATGATAGACTGTGCATAATTAAGTCTGCAGTAGAATCACGACCAGCAGATCAAACAACTGAATGGAAGTAACGCTAAGAATCCTGGCTCTCAAGTTGCTAAATGGAATTGTTCAAAAGTAATATGAATCACATAATACACCTGCGCTAAAAGCAACAAAACGAGACTGTGGAAATTTACATTTATCTAATACTGATCACAAAAACATTAGTTTCAGTAAACAACACTGCAAGGACACAAATAAAAATATCCTAAATAACACTCAGAAACAGACAAAGCTGATAAGCTAACTAACGAACAAATTAGCTGAGTTGATTTGAGGTAAGCCTACAGAGCAGTCGCAATCACCTCCTATTACTGTACAGTAATCTGCCAGCAATTGTTAATTAGTTAAGTTCCTCAGAAAAGTGCTTATGGTTTTCTTCAACAAAATACAAAATAATAAAATTAGCATGACTCTCAAAAATTTTTAAGACCTTGGAAAATCAGATTTTAGAATTTAAGACACATTTAGGCCTTAAATTCTGGAAAATGAAATTACTATTTAAGACTTTTTAAGGGCCTGCGGGTACCCTGTTTGAGTGTCTGGAGTCTGGTTTTAAGCACAATCCATGCAGGAAAATGTAGGTTTTTCATTTCAGCTATAGTAATAGAAAAAATTGTATCGGTATCAGAAAAATTTTCCCACTCAAAATCGGTATCGGATTCAAAAATCTCATATCGGCCGGGCTCTAATCAAAATACTGTCTCTCATTAACAATATGAACATTTCACAAAGCCATTCTCACAACCAACAGCCTGTGGTGAAATACAAATAGAAAAAAAAGCAGACAGACAGACAGACAGACAGACAGACAGACAGACAGACAGACAGACAGACAGACAGACAGACAGACAGACAGATAGATTGGGTAAAGTAGTTTTCATAGTACATGTCGTCATCAGCTACAGAATCATAATGTTCATTTATACGCGTTTAGTTCGTTTCATTTTTAAATGTGTTTTATCGTGACACATGTCTTAACCATTTTGAAAAGGTGCAAAAAATTCCATTTACTCAAACTATTTCCCATTTACAATTAGATTAATACCGACATCTGTAGATTATCAGATACAGTCAAATGGATGGTTATAAAAAGACATTCCATCCCAATGCGTATTGATGCACAATGGCTGATCTTGCGCTGTTAGAAGATAATAATAATAATAGCCTAATAGTGCATTTTATTTAGTGGCGCCTTTCATAATGACAGGATTTATGGTGACTGGCACTTTCCAGAGGGAATTGGCTGACAGGTCAGGGATATCTCAGCCAATCCTGTTAGGTATAATTATGGGCTTGTCGCATAATTAGCCTACATGAAGTTTTCGTACCGCAGGTGAACAGGCAAACCCAAAAGCACAATTTGCAGCTGTATGTCTGGTTTCCCAAACGTATCAGTGCTATTGACTGCACTCATGGGCACCGAATGAGGGCACCGAATGAGAAAGAAATGCTGTCATTAATCGTAAGCATTTTCATTCCATCAATGTCCAAATAATTTGTGATGGAGACATGTTGCTCACTAATTTAACTAATCTTCCCCCTAACCGTGGCAGACTTTCGCGATAAAGCGTTGGACGCTTTTTGACATTGACTTTGATGTCCGACCACTTTTTTATATTTCGGCCATGGTCTGACTCTCAGGCTGCGTCATAGTGTTTGCAAGTTTTTGCCAATCCAACGCCTTTATGGCACACTGTGCCCTTCAAACAACATGTTCCTCCTCTTTTACACCTCACATTAATTAAAGTTTCTTTTCTTTGGTTTTCCTCTCTTTGTTTGCCATGATTTCTCAATCAATGAATATAAATTTTGGGGCGTTTCACTGACTATTTATGGGCAATTATGGGCGTGACATGCAGCCGCAAAAGCTGCGCCACATTTAGAGTTGAATGTGATTTATAAAGGGAAAACGGCGTAGGACGTGCATGCGCACAGTTTTATAAATCTGAACATTTCTTTGCGTACGCACGTCCTATATTTCGTCCATACGCCACTTCTGATGCAAATCCACCGCAAAGTTTTATAAATGAGGCCCCAGCTTACAAAAGCTGCAGAATATGTATTTCATGATATTTAAACAAGTGGAAGAAGCAGTTTAGATTGGAAAATTATTACCTAAACAATGCAGTGCAATTAGATGAGTTTTTCTTCCATAGTGTTTGTGAATGGGAATGCGCTGGGCTCTCTTTAATATAATTTGTGCATTTTAGGATGTGGTTTTGTGTAACAAAGCACTGCATAATGTAGGAAATAATTATGCTACAGTATATACATCACTTTTTCTGAATTTTTAAATATTTAGAAATACTTTTTTTTCATTACTGTGATCAATGCACTTTGAGACTATTCTACTATAATGAAAAGTACTTTACAAATGTAATAAATTATTATCATTCTTATCAATTTCCATTTAAAATATGTGTAATGAGTTAAGATGTTTTAACTACTAGGCTGTCTGTTACCCCAAATAAATGTTATTATGACAATGACATAAAATAGTCTACTCTCATGAATCATGTTCCTTATTTGGGCATGTGGAATAAGCAATCATTATCATTTGCTGTATTTACAGAGGAAGAGCAATTTTTATATTTTTTTCACTTGATATTTTGATCCATCAAATCAGATTTGAAAAATATTTGATAGGAAAATATCTGGTATAACTAAATACAAATTAGTTAAAAAGAATGTCAGAATGAGTCTGTCTGTGTAAATGTATCCATTGTAAGCTTTTCATCTTGGGTGCATTACACTGCATCCCCTGTTTTATTAACAAATTGCTATAAGACAAAAAATCTAACTAAGATCTGAAAGGCATTAGCTATACCTGGGTAGTGGAATGCATGCTCTGCACTCATCTGAACCAGACTGTAGTGGTGGTGTTTGTACAGACAGACCTGAATTTGTCTGGCCATATATTTTGCCCAATCACATCCGGTCTTTTGCATTAAATATTTTTTGACTTCTAGTCAATAGCATAGGAAGGTAGACTATAATAAGTCTTTTTAGAAAAAAATTTGTAAAAAAATCTATTTAATTTTTGTAATGGTTCCCTCTCAATAAGTTTGTTTAAGGGTAATTACAGAACAGTTTATGTATTAGTATTCTTCAAATTCCAACTTGAGCAAATAAAAACATGTAACATCTCAATTTGAGATGGATGTGAAATATTGTGTTTATATGTGAATAATCTATGAGTAAAATCACTATCATATCTCAGATTGTTAGGAAACTACTGTCTTGATTTTGTTCACTCCAATACTCATTTTATCTCATCTGATTCTACTAATGAGCTGGTTGATGAGCTGAATGAGCCTACATAATGTGCATTTGGAGTGAAAACCTACAGGATTAAAGAAATACTATACTAGCAAGTGCATTTTGTAGTTGAAGATTGTTATTTATATTTCAAATACATGTAGATATACTTTAATGTGTTTGTAATATGAATATACACTTTTAACGTGGGAAGACATGCACTATAGTCAAAATAAGCAGCCAGTTAAAAGCTTTTAAACAGTGCTTAATGCTTTTGGCGCTTCAAACTGAATTCAGAACTATATCTATCCAATGACATAATGTTGTCTCAACCCCACCTTAGTTGCAGGTTTGGTTCCAAAAATGAACTCTTAACAAACAATGCAAATATGAGAAAGAGAAGGCTCTTCAGAGGGTACGACTTTCAGAGGGTACGGCTTCGTTATGCAAGCTTGGAGATTAAGTGTGTACATTGTGCTTTCTGCACAGGGTAACCAAAGCCCTCTAAAAAAAGCCTAGGGGCCTTTTTGGTACACGCATCGGCTTCCTCTCTGTTTCCTGCCTCATCAGACAACAGGGTCTATATGAGACATTGACGGTTCTGTGTGTATGTCTGCTCAGATAGACAGACAGCATGAGTGTCAGGGCCACCTCTATGTAAGCAGGGGATTGTTCTAGGGATATGTGGGCTTTAACCCTCTATCATCTGTTTGTTGTGGCAGTACAGGTGTGCATTGTTTTCATTAACTTTAACACATTATCTGCCTTGAACAAATTCCCTATGAAGTACAGCACAACACAGAACACTACATTTCTGACAGGAGTTTAAATTAATGATCCGGGCTTACATTTTAAAAATTATAAAATTCAAACTTGCCTCTCTTAGCTCCCTCAGGTATGATTCTATAGACTTTGTAAGGGTCTGATATATCCAGTTGGCTTCGCTCCACCAGCTCATCAAAGTCATTGCTTTTGTTAAGAGCACATCTCAGTCTGGTCTTCCATGTTGGAGGGTCTGGCTTGTCCACCCCCTCCCTGTGCTTCCCTTTGAACAATGCCCAGGCCTGAAATGACCAACAACAACATGACTTGGCTGTAATGCATGTCTTCCTCAATGTGTGTGACATTAACTATGCATTAGTGGGTATGTCATGGTTGTTGCTTTAAACACACCTCCATTGACTTAAAGAACTTCAGTTGTTAATTTTCTTTAGTAATTTATGTGAATGACAACAGATGTTTGACTATGATTGAACTGGCAGTACGTTATAGTGTTTGGCATACCTGCTTATTGTACAATATTCAATTACAACTACTTGTGAATTATTCAAATGCAAGTAAGATAAATGAAGCGCGTTGTCCTCAACCCACCTTGAAAAGTGCAGCATCCTCTTCGCGATTGTAATCCTGTTTCCCCGCATGTTTCCATGGGATCCTGAAAATGCTTTTTTCCTCATTCTCCCAAACCAGTCCAGGATACCTACGGCTGTCAATCTGGTCGATTAGCCACTGTCGAAGTTTCCCGTTTCCACAACTCATTGACACGCCGCTGTCCCCCTCTAAATTCATCTCTGTCAATAAGCGATTGAGGAAACAGGATGGACATATGATGATATGGGAAGCAATCACACCCTTATCATGCAAAATAAACTAATGTCACTTGATGCTAGTGGTTAATTGTAACGTTATCAGGGAAATCAAGATTTATCAAACATGCCATGCTTTCAGAAAATTGGGCTATATGCCTACTATCACAGCTTATTTTACATTTAAAACATGTAATAAAAATATTTTAAAATATGTAATAAAAAAACATTATTTGAGGTTATAAGCTACATATGTTTATTCAAATAGGAAACCGCATAAAAACTGAAGTAATTTAAGATACAATACATACGGATTTGATGGGTAGCTATTTATATATATATATATATATATATTTCGTGTAGTTGCAATTGGAAAAATAAAGTTAGGCTACATCACTAATTAAAAGGGCATCAACAGTACAGCATCAAATTCAGAACCCGTCGTGAACTACAAACTCCTTACCTCTAACCATGTGAGCGTCTCTGATAACTGATGAAATCGATCTCACTGACACTTTTTCAAGAGAGAGCACGGGATGCCCTATTCTTAAATAATGTCACATCTTTAGCCTTAGTATTGTGAATGGGAGGAGCCTCCTAGGTAGCTTCTTCACTTGAACCGGGGATATGCGTGCACAGCGCCATGCGCCACATTTCTCTGAAGCTTATCGAACTCAGCCTACTGTAGTCTACAGTAAGTGGATGGGGAATCCCTCTCGAGCGGCAAACACAAGACACAAACACCGCCATGGAATGGAAAATGTAGCCTACCTGCGCGCTATAAAAACAGAAACTCCCTAAAAACGTAATAGTTCAATTCCGTTGCAATACATTTATTGTGTGGTCAATTTAAAGTCCAGATTAATTACAGAATCATACAATATAATTATTAAGTCGATATAATTTACTTAATATACATTTAAAATGTTTCTAGTGGATTCTATGTAATGTTGCCATTTGATTTGATTTTAATTTGATATCAAGGGTTTAATTTAATTCACATACACCTAGATTTGGTTGATATGGCAAAAGTGCTGCCCTCCAGTGGTTAATAAATATACCCTTAAATATAAAATGGGTACAAATTCATAGATTGCATTCTATTTGAGATACACATAGAAAGACAAACAATTAAATAAAATATATTTACGTTTCACTGCCAGTTGCACTGCCCTGCCATCTCTAACCTCCAATGAAAGGTAAGGTGTAGCTAAAAAGGTAGTTTTTACTGCTGTCATGCAAGGCTTTGCCTACCACACAAACAGGAAATCAACCCGGAAACAGAGAGGTAAACAGCAGAGCACGTTTTTCTGTCATCACATTGGTATTTTGTAATTTGGTCCATTCTTAAGCTTCTCTGCTGTATAGGCTACTCCATTAACTCAAAAACTGGTGAGTAGTTGAGTTGTAGAGATTCCATGGCTATATGACAGCAGTTGAATGTAGAGTGATTCTAAATCACATTGCCTCATTAATAGCAAATAATTATTTAATGTACAGTATATATATACATATATTTTTTTTATTTGCCACAATTTATTGAAAGTAAATCCTCTAATGTCATTGGCAGATCATTTCTGCCTCGACATTGACCAACAATGGCCAACACGCACATGTTGAATAAAAATCTTATAATCGAAGGTTGAGGTTTTAAATTCTGTCAAGATGCTTTTCACCAACTTCACCATGAGGCCTTTGCCGGTTTAGTGGAAAACACTATTCATAAGCCAATCATTAGGGTGTTTTCAGATGAACCACATGACCCTAACCAAAGACAAGAATGAAACAGGAACGGAGACAGGTAGTTATTGACAAGTCATTTGGGTGTTGCCTCATGGCGCGCTATTCAAATGACAGCTTGTCTCAACAGAAAATACAGTTTTAATTCAAATTGGGTCTTGATGACATGAGAACAACAGCATTTCTTATTTTGCGAATCAGTCACTCATTTTCTATTGCATTCACATAATGCAAATGCTAAGCAAATTGATGCAAAACAGTAAACATCACAAATCTTTACAAAAGTTGTCAAACTTTATTGAGTACAGCCCATGCTGTGCTAAAGTTTTCTTGCCTTTTATGGTACATAGTATAATGTATCAATAAATGGTAGACATACTGTAACAATGGGTTAATCCTGGTTGGTTATTGTTTATAGCAGTGGTCCTCAAACCCTTCCATGGAGGGCCTAGTGTATGCTGGTTTTTGGTCTTTCCCTTCAATTAGAGCATAATTAGGACCTGGACTGCCAGGTGAGGGGAGATCCTAACCAATTAGTGAGCTACTCCATCAGGCTTGTACAAGGTAAAAGCGAAAACCTGCATACACTAGGCCCTCCATGGAAGGGTTTGGTGACCCCTGGTTTATAGTTTAGTTAATAGTGTAATGACTGATTAAAATATCTTGGTACGCCATGACAGTTGATGGTTCGAGCCTGACTATGTTTCTCCAACTTTGCCTGGACCTCCAGCATTGGGCAGGGCAAATTGGCATAGCGCTGCCTGGTATGTGGGAAAGATAAATTGGATTATCTACCTTGCCACATCACTCTCCATTGACTCTGTATGCCGATCGGGCGCCTGTAAGTTAAATTGTGGAAGTATAGTTGGTGAGCGTAATCATCCCGTATATGAGCTGCCTAAATGCTTCCATGTTAGATGAGCAGTGCGAAAAAGAATCGGCCAGCTCGGCAACATGTATTTGAATGAACCATCTGCCTCCCCTCACCATCCCACATCTGTCGAAGGGGGGGTTGAGGAGCTGCAGACGTAGCAGGATTAGTGGGAAAAAATAGGACAAGAACAATTGGGAGTGGAGAAAATGAGGAAAATAATAATAATTATGAAATAATAACAACTTTTCAAGTTTTGATCGAAGCAGTTCATTTTGTATCACATATTTAATTTTACAAGTCTTAGTGTGATGTGTAAATAAAATATGTCATTTTAGCCAACTGTGTTGCAGTTTTGGCCTTGTTGTTAATTGTTTTGATATAGTGACCTCTGTTTGGATAAAATGCCCAAGCATTCAAGAAAAACTTGTTGTGGCAACTGTTTCTTCATTCATAATTCTTAAAGAGCCCCAACAGTAGGCAAACATTATGTAAAATAATGAAATGCAGATTCAGATTAGCAGAAGAAATGTAAATGGCCAAATTATTGGCTAGCCTGAAAAGGATAAAAGATTTCTATGAAACATCTCTGCAAACAAAGTGTGGTTGAACACCATTTGGGTTAACAGACTTCTGGATAAATTGCAGGAGATTGGTGGCACATGCAGGGAACCCTACCAAGAGTGAGTTACAGTAATCTAGATGAGATAACAAGAGCCTCCTGAGTACCTGCACCACTTCCTCTGTGATGTATGGTTGTGTTCTATGAATGTTGTGGAGCACGAACCTGCGGGAGTGAGTCAACAACTTGATGTTAGCTTAGAATGACATGGTGATTTCTAGTGTCACGCCAAGCTTCGTTATAACCTGAGAGGGGGACACTGTGCAGTTGTCAGTAACTGGGTGTAGCTGTTTCGATAAAGATTAATACTGAACATGTGAGCAGAGCTAACTTCTAAAACTGGTCATATATTAAAGCTGCACTATGTAACATTCCCTTCATTTGTCCTGTCGGCCCAAATTTTACGTATATCAAAATCCAAGTAACTGAGCAGATTGTGAAATACTCAGACTGGCCCGTCTGACACCAACAACCATGCCACGCTCGAAATTGCTTAAATCACCTTTCTTTCCCATTCTGACATTCCGTTTGGAGTTCAGGAGATTGTCTTGACCAGGACCACACCCTTACATGCATTGAAGCTACTGCCATGTGATTGGTTGAGAAGATGATTGCATTAATGAGAAATTGACCGGGTGTTCCTAATAATCCTTTAGGTGAGTCTATATATACACATAGACAATAGAATTATTCCAAAAATACACATAATGGTTTTGTCCATAGTTTGCAGTTGTTTCTAGTTAGATATTGTGAAATGTCGATTTTGCTATTCTACTATTGTCTGTATTTTTGCATTAAGTTGATGTTTTTCATCCTTGGATTCAATATGCTAAATCCTAATGCTTACTAGGCCTAAAATTAGACCGTATATAGTACTAGACGTAACATATGTGACATCACCCATTGTTTTGTGAAGATCTAAATTTGAGTCGTCGAGTTTGCCGTTACGAGTGCAGCCATCTTGGTTGTGGATGTGACAATTTTAGATGAGAGGCGGTATCTGACTGTGACGTTGCTGAGAGTTGGCAACGCTCCTTATGCTCTACGTTACCTTACACACTTTCACTGGCACAGTCAATGTCAATCACATCATAGGCACTCCCTAAAACACTCTCTGCTTTATTGCAGATTTTAAAATCAACAAGACCATAATTCAAAAAATGAACATCATTTTGTATTACAGAAGACATCAAACTAGCAATTGAGACCATAAACTCATTATGAAAATGTTTACTGAGGTAATAAATCAATTGAGAAGTGTCTGACTTTTTCATAGACTTCTACAGAAACCGACCTCTTTTGCAACCACACGTGTCGTCCCCAGCTGGAATTTAGATAGAATGCAGGTTTAAGTCATTTCCGCATTTGCTTCACTTTGCCAAACCGGATGCTAGCCCTGTGATCCTAAAACATATATTTTTGTAGTTTTCAAAAAATGTACATAGTGCAGGTTTAAAGGAATTTAAACTGTAATTTTAACACTAATTGGAATATCCAGATCACTGGTAAATCCCAACATTGCAAGCACCAACCAAGATATTGAAGGTCATATAATGTTAGCAGGTAAAAGAAATATGAATGTTGGTCTTCCAAAATTAGGCTGTCATTGTAAAAGATTTCTTTAAATTCATAACACCATCAATTTTCTCCCCAGTTTTTGATTATATCCAATTCTGTTTCTTGTCAAGCTGCCCAGCTGTAAGAAGGAACTGTAGCCTGAAATCTATACTGAAGGAATGTACTGTGGCTTCTACCTTTATTGAGTCAATTCGATTATTAACCTCCCTAATCCAAACAGTACTGGCCAATTGCAGAGTCCTTTGTGTGACCCTGGGCGAATCCAAGAGCCATAATCGAAGCCTGGTCTCCCTGTGACATACTACTTTTACCAATGCAAATTTTGTTCTGAAATACCAAAAAGATTTGGCAGTACGGTATATTGTTGAATAGGTACCCAAAGTGAACCATGTGGTGACATATTTTCGTGTTCAGTTGACCCAATGTCCTTTGATAGCAGCTGTTGTTAATAATCATTTATTCTCACATTACTTCAATCCTTTTATTTTCGCACAGAAAAGCTGACAAGGCTTCAAGTAGAAACAATAAATACAGACCAAGGTAACAATATTATATTTTCAAGGTTTAGAAAAGCAAGAACAAACACTGAAGGTGGCCTACATAAATCATTGTTAATAAACCAGTAGTAGCCATATTAAACATTCATTAATTAGTGTTAATAAACCAATGGTTGGCATATCCTCAAATTGTATCGCATGTATCCTCCCTCAGTTTTCTCCAGTCGAGGAGCCAAAACAGACCGACAGACTGGTCGGTCCAAAAGTGTACTGACACAGAGGAATGTCTTTCCCCCTCCCATGGCCATAGCAGTCACAGTTCAAGCCATTAGAGCAGGATATGTAGTCTCAGGTACTCTGTAATCCAGGAAGGGTAGGCGGGTCAATATTCACTTCCACGTCCACCCCGTTAGGTTTGAGACTCCTGGCCAACAGGATGCGGATGTCATCCTGATCGTTGAACGGACTCTCTTTGTACTGCTGCCGAAGCCACTCCCTGTACTGCACAGCCATGATTACAGGTGTCAATAGACTTGTCTGGTGAGACATCTTCTACAGCTCCTCTTTCTGAAGGCTTTGATGTTCAAACCCAATTTGTGTGTAATGAGAAGATGCTACCTTTTTATTGACCTGCTTTTTCCCCCCTCAAAGACTGGATGCATTTCTTGCACCCTTTTACCTAGACAGAAATCTTTCACTCCCTCTGTACTGACCTGTTCCAAATGGTTGGTCTCAAACTCCTGTAGCTGGCACTGAAAGCCCAGGTTGGGGCTGGCACAGGGTCGAGCCACCCTCACAGCCGCCAAGGTCTCCTTCCATCCCAGGCCTGTCACAGTCATGATATAGGCCACCACCAGCGTGACACTCCGAGACACCCCTGCCAAACTGCAGGGATAGAGGGACAGGTGACAAATAGTCTCGCAAACAATACAGCTACTTCTACTATCTTTGAATGGCTAAAGTGTACAGTAGATGTCTGGAAAACTTTGTATAAGAATGTGCACGGAGGGTATGTTAAATAAAGCACAGGGACGTGACGTCACTGCCTTTGTCATAAAACGGGTGAGCAAAATTCCCGCGGAGGTTTCCTCCCAGCCTACCCAAACTCGTGATTGGTTGTAACAGTTGTTCGTCTGGAGAGAACACTAACTCAATCACTTTTTTCCTCCATTTCTGAATGGTTAAAAAAACTCCATTCTAATCAGACCTTGTAATGTTACCCAAAATCTGGCCAAACGAGATAGGTGACTAAGATTCAGAGGAGCAGTAGATATGGCCCTGACAGAGATGAAGGCAACAGACTATCAACTGAAGTTGCTCATAATTGAAAATACATTGAATTTCATTGAACGTCAAAGATATGGGCTATTGAAATTACATTAAAAGACTGAATAGAAAGGAAGGTCTTCCGTTGTGTTTCTCAGAAGATCCTCAACCTCATTAGAGACACCTTCGATAGTTCAACCACACAATACATTCAAATCAAGATTGTAGTTTGGGGAAGTTCAAGAATAGCTTTTTGGCTGGTTATTTATCTGCTGCTTACTCTAGTCACACTTGGGTTCATTTGTGAACAGTCAGATGAAACAGAGAATGTAGAGAACAATATTTTGTATTTCATGAACTGTCTCACCAATGTACCAGACAGCCCTCTCCCTTCAGCCTGGCCTCGTGCATGAACACAATGCTCTGTTTGAAGTGCTGAATCCTGAAGAAGAACAAAACACCGGTGGTCAATTTCTAACAACAATCAGAAAGCAATGAAGGACGTTTATAGTGACATATCCCAGTGTAGGGGCATCTGATGGCTCTTGTCAAATAACAAGTTCTAGAGATGGGTAACAGTTGGTTACTTCAGATGATTACATGCACAGGCATCTGTGTGCGGGAGCAAAGTTTCAGCGGCGCATCTGGTTGGTCTCGTTCTCAGAAAATCTCCTGCTCTTATAGCGGTAGGAGCCTCAGGATTATGTCCTTGACTTTTGCTTATAGTAATCTCAGTACTATGTCCTTGACTTGATGTTCTTATAGTAATCTCAGTACTATGTCCTTGACTTGATGTTCTTATAGTACGGTAATCTCAGGACAATGTCTTTGAATTGTTGTTCTTATAGTAATCTGAGACTATGTCCTTGACTTGTTGTTCTTATAGTAATCTGAGCACAGGGTGAGCATCCGCTTTGGCAAATTGACGCAAATGAGGAAGTGCCTTAAACCTGCATTCTATCTGAATTCCAGCTGGGGGCGATACATCTGGTTGCAAAAGAGCTCGGTTTCTGTAACAGTCTATGAGAATGAGAGACACGTCTCACTTGATTTTTTACCTCAGTAAACATTTTCATAACAAGCATATGGTCTCAATCGCTAGATTTAAGCCTTCTGCAATTTATCATGATGTTCATTTTTTTAATTATGGTCTCGTTGATTTTCTCTGGCAAATAAAGCAAAGGGGCATTTAGGGCATGGCTATAGCATTCGGTTGTACGACAAGACACTCAAAGGAGTTGGCATTTCACTTTTTTCCGGTAAGTAATGTTACATTTTGTTTTACATTATGTTTTAATACTGTTTTTCGTTAGCATCCCAATTAATATCTGTTAGCTAGCTAGATTACTCCTCCCTCTCGTCTAAAATCGTCACATCCACAACCAAGATGTCTGCGCCCATAACGGCAGATTCGATGACCCAAATCAGATCTTAACAAACCAATGGGTGACGTCACACATGGCTACATCCAGTAATATACGATCTATGAATCTGAGACTATGTCCTTGACTTGTTGTTCTTATTAGACTTTATAGAACATTCGATTATCATCAAGATAACCCCTAGTCTAAGCATCGTTTGGTCTTTCTCCTTATCTCTAACGTCTCGTGACAAGATAAGATGGCCTGTTCGTGTGCCAGGTCATACACGCAAAACTAGGTGAAAGCAAGAGGCCTCCGAGTAACAGATGACCTTATTCTACTGCTAGAACTTTCTCAACAATTTTACAGAGTAACAAAATGTTGAGTGGATGATAGGTGGGAGAGTAAAGGCCGGGCGTGCTCTACGAGGACCATCCATCTGTCCTCTTGACAGGACCAGGATGACAAAGTGGTGTCTGTGTCCTTCTCGGCATAGCCGGGCCAGTTTCACATTTCGCTTGCAGGTTTCACACATCAAGCTGTAGCACAGAGGCATCGGGTAATAGGGGTGAAGACAGTGAAATGTGTTTGTATTTGGTGGGTGAAACAAAAATAGAGGCGATGCAGTGAAGACGGACGATGCAACACTGCAACCCAGAGCCAGAGACATCCTGTTCCTTCCTGCATGGAGGACTCAACCTCCTGCCATCTACACACTCAACCAGAGGAAACGTGCGTATGTTGGGTGTATGTGTTTGTGTGCATGTTTTGTTTTCTGAACCTATCTACCTGTTTCGGCTCTGTACATCATCTGCATGTGTGTCCTAATCTCCATTTGTAAAAGATCCCTCTATGGCTTGTCAAAAAGCCGAATTACCAAGTCATCTGCTGATTTATTCAGTGCTGTGATTCACAGTCAGCATGTGTGACCATGTGAAGCATATCAATTTCAGATCTGGAGAACATGAACTGGTGCCTTATTTACAGTCGGTGTGGTGCGCCGGGGTACTCACAGGCTCTGTGTGGGCAGGTCTGCTGCTGAAATGCATAGATAGGTCATCTCCTGCAGGATAACAGCCAACTGTTACATGCTCCAACACAATTACGATCAAATAGGCAAAGTATGCTGACAGGATTGTTGTAAACCACTCTGTACACAGTGTTACATAACGCTGAATCCTCCGTCTTAGAAGTGTTTCTGCAAACAAGAACCATTATGTAAGCACACACAGCAGGTATTGTCATGCAGGCTGTGTTTAATAACAACCTTATTTGCAGCTGTATCCTATATGTAATGAGGAAGTGCTGTTAGAGAACAGACCTTGCTAGTTGCTAAAGGGAGTTGTAGAATGTAACAATGCCAGATCCACATGAGCTACAGCAGAGCACTGGTTCAGAAACTGAAATGAATATTACTCTGTGCCACCCACACCCCTCCTACATCCTCCCACAGACATCCACAGGATCTTTAGCAGATTCTTGGTGTTGAAGTAAATGTATTTTTTTGGGGATGGGACCTAGTCTAATATTACCCTCAAAGACAAGTCCCTTACTTTTGTCTAGTATAACCTGACAGACAGGTCCAGGGTTAACATAAGCCATGTGACTGTCATATGAGCTATTTATTTCCTTAACCAAACTGGTTTTATCATCTGATAATAACCAGTAATATAACATCAAAAAACAGATTTTGAAACAGGAGTTTGTGTTTTAATGTGAAAGAGGTGAAGAATTGTGTGAACTGCATGTTTCAGGTGTCTTATGAAGAAGAACTATCACTTACAATTCTTAGCTATTTAAAAAAATGGTCCACATGGAATTGTTTTCTTACCGGCAGTATAGGGGCTGCACTATCATGGATAGACAGAATATGTGTGATGTTGTTCCTTGCTAACTGCTCCCTGTCCCTTGCATCTGAAGAAAAAGGTACTGAATAAAAAATACATTCATAAAAGATTTACAAAATATTCATACAATTTTCTCAACAATGATATTCCACTATAATGTGCTAAAAGTAAATACAGTAGAAGGGTCTGTTTTTTTATCTTAGCTCAAGCCTTAGGCCAGTAGTTTGGGGAAACACCTACCTTTAAAGTTTCCCAAGTACAAGTCCGGTAGGACCTGTGGTAAGATAACAACCAAGTGACCTGTTGTTTCCATTTTTTCATTTTATTAGACAAGATTCAGTTAAGCATGTATTTCATTAACTAAATAACTAGGCAAAGCAATCCCATTATTCAAAACACAATTACCGAGGCATATAATACCAATAATTAAAGACTCAAAATATGTAGCAAGTGAGGTAAGACAATATGGGGAACTGTCGGGTATATTTAGTTTGACATCAAATACCAGAGCACTAAGTTCAGACAACTGCTACTTGTTCTATGAGTGAATGAGTGTGTGTCACAAACGAAGCTTAAATAACAGTTGTGTGGAGTGCATGATTAATCTAGTCGATGTAACATGATGACAAATGCTGTGTGCACCAACTAACGAGCCAACATTTTGAAAAGGTCAATTGCTAAAGTATCCCTGAATGCATGTTGCCTACAGAATGCGATTAGTTAAAACAATGCATTACAATCAGAATGAATACCACCAAATCTTGGTTATTTTCCATTACATTTTTTAACAGACATCTGTCGACTAGCCAAGGAGTTGGAATAAAAGCACAACGCCTACACACCGGGTGTGTTTAAACTGCTTTCATATGCATCTACTGTATGAATTAACGTGTACAGAAGCTACGGCAAACTGATAATCCTGGATTGTGGCATAGTAAAATATGTATGCAAGTTGTGCCTAATTCAATACTCTTGAAATGTAATACGTGTTGATAGCACCAATAGAAATAATTCATTAAACACAGTTCATAACAAATGTTCTTGATTGATATTGTATATTAATTGGTACCAGAACTACTGTAGTATATTTGGAGTACGTGCCTAAACTTTGTTGGTAGTGCATTTATAGCCTGTACAGTATAAATGAAAACCATACCTTATTGAGTCCATTACCCATTGTCACAGCAGACGTCTTCAAATACAATGTATGGATATTACGGCATGGATTATTCTACTATTGTCTCGAGAAGTCCTCCAAAGGTTTTCCCAAAAACCGTGTCAAATTGAAAGCGAGGACGTAACAGAGTTTGCAGCAGCGCTGTGCGTCCAAATCTCCCACTGTGTTCAATGCTTCTTGGGATATGTCGTTTTTTCCTAACAGCGCCACCCGCACTGTTAATTCTGGGTACCAATGCCATATCCTAATTGGAGACAGTTTGACAATATCTGGGAGGGAAAAGTACATGCACCAACAGGAAATGTCAATTGTTATGAATATAAAGTATGCAGCTGAATGTCTCGAAGCCATTTTGGACATTTAATGAACTACTTGTTTGCAGATTCAGTTCTGCAGGGAGATTTCTTCAAAAACAGAATGATCTTATTATTAATTTATATTCCCTACTTCATACCGTCTGCTCTATAGGTAGGCTATACCCTTACAGTCGAAGATCATCCCACCTATGAATGAATGAATCATCACATTGGTTTTGATAAAGGCCACTCAGCATATTTCTTTGGTATTATTGATTTCAGGCATTAGACCAGACATTAGTGCATTGATTACACCCCTACATGAATTGCTAAACAAAATATGAACTCTCGACCAACAACAGGATCCAGTAAAAGAGCAGATGTCAGGGTTACCGTAATGACCATTATTCATGAAAAGTGAACTCATGGCAAATCAAAATGTGAAAAACTTTGATGTGGCTTTAGTGTGTAGGGACATGCGAAGATCAGGGGAGTTTACAGAATATACTCCAGATATGGAAGCCTAACCATGCATGTTTCATTGTAGTTTAGTCACATGCCACCCACATCATCAACGCCACAATTCAGGTGGTTTCCCGTCCTGGTTTCACAGAAATTCATCTTTTATCAATGGATCATAATGGCTTTTGTTTTTGTGAGTGTGTTTTTTAATTCAATGTGGTTTGGCAGTGTTGAGTCATTGTGCCAGGAAAGTGAAAGTGTCTTGTTTCCTTTTTAGTGTCAATAAAGTACTTTTAAATAGGTGAATAAAAACGCTACAGTTATTTTTAGGGCAGCTATTTTTATACTGTTGTGTTATTGTTATATTACTCCTGGTGAAAGGTGAAACAGAACACGCTGGTTATAATCCTCATGAAAATAACCTAGTGCTGTCAGCAGAGTGCAATAGCTGACATAGACACATAGGTTAGCTTAGCACAATCCATTGTCCATTTGTCTATTAACTTCCAGGAACAACCAGGCTCCATAGTATGGGGTGACAGCCAGGCTATAAGTGGTAAAGTGACCTACATGCTTTACATGACTTTTTCTTCACATGACCCTATTTCACTCTCTCTCTATTACTCTCTCACTTGCTCACTATTCGCTCTCTGTCTTTAACAAACACAAGCACACTGTAATTGTGGTGAAGAGCCGGGCTAACGTATGTGGTCTTCTCAGCCCCCTAACAAGCTGCTGATGTTGCAACAACAGGATGTGCCACAAAATGTCCTCTGTTACTGTGAAGGTAATTGTTGCTAAAGTAATAAGACAGCAATGGTGGTGGTGGTGGTGGGGGGGGGGTCGGAACAGTAAAATATTTTTAATCAAATCTAGGATATACATGCCTTTATACCAGAGCATTCAGACATTCAGCATTCTGGGCTCAAACCCAGATTACAGTTGGCAATAAATACCTAGACAGACAGTGTTATTTAACAATCACCCACTGGGGAGAAACTATAATCTGATATTCACTGGTTGTGAATATCGAGTTAAGCATGTTCTCTTCATTGGTAGATGTATTGTGAGAAGATGTCCAATAGATGGTGATAGTGATTTATTTTTTACTAGGGTATCTACAGTGCCTTGCGAAAGTATTTAGCCTTCTAGGAACATTTCAACCTTTTGCCACATGTCAGGCTTCAAACATAAAGATATAAAACTGTAATTTTTGTGAAAAAGCAACAACAAGTGGGACACAATCATGAAGTGGAACGAAATTTATTGGATATTTCAAAACTTTTTAACAAATAAAAAACTGACAATTTGGGCGAGCAAAATTATTCAGCCCCTTTACTTTCAGTGCAGCAAACTCTCTCCAGAAGTTCAGTGAGGATCTCTGAATGATCTAATGTTGACCTAAATGACTAATGATGATAAATAGAATCCACCTGTGTGTAATCAAGTCTCAGTATAAAAGCACCTGCTCTGTGATAGTCTCAGAGGTCCGTTGAAAACACAATGAGCATCATGAAGAACAAGGAACACACCAGGCAAGTCCGAGATACTGTTGTGGAGAAGTTTAAAGCCGGATTTGGATACAGAAAGACTTCCCAAGCTTTAAACATCCCAAGGAGCACTGTGCAAGTGATAATATTGAAATGGAAGGAGTATCAGACCCCTGCAAATCTACCAAGACCATCCCTCTAAACTTTTAGCTCATACAAGGAGAAGACTGATCAGAGATGCAGCCAAGAGGCCCATGATCACTCTGGATGAACTGCAGAGATCTACAGCTCGAGGTGGGCGAGTCTGTCCATAGGACAACAATCAGTCGTATACTGCACAAATCTGGCCTTTATGGAAGAGTGGCAAGAAGAAAGCCATTTCTGAAAGATATCCATAAAAAGTGTTGTTTAAAGTGTGCCACAAGCCACCTGGGAGACACACCAAACATGTGGAAGAAGGTGCTCTGTTCAGATGAAACCAAAATCGAATTGGCGTAAAAGCAACACAGCTCATTACCCTGAACACACCATCCCCACTGTCAAACATGGTGGTGGCAGCATCATGGTCTGGGCCTGCTTTTCTTCAGCAGGGACAGGGAAGATGGCTAAAATTGATGGGAAGATGGATGGAGCCATTCTGGAAGAATGATGGAGTCTGCAAAAGACCTGAGACTGGGACAGAAATTTTTCTTCCAAAAAGACAATGATCCAAAACATAAAGCAAAATCTACAATGGAATGGTTCACAAATAAACATATCCAGGTGTTAGAATGGCCAAGTCAAAGTCCAGACGTGAATCCAATCGAGAATCTGTGGAAAGAACTGAAAACTGCTGTTCACAAATGCTCTCCATCCAACCTCACTGAGCTCAAGCTGTTTTGCAAGGAGGAATGAGCAAAAACTTTAAGTCTCTCGAAACTGATAGAGACATACCCCAAGCGACTTACAGCTGTAATCGCAGCAAAAGGTGGCTCTACAAATTATTAACTGGCTGAATAATTTTGCACGCCCAATTTTTCAGTTATTATTATTTTTTTTTAAAGTTTATCACAGAGCATGTGCATTTATACGGAGACTTGATTACACACAGGTGGATTCTATTTACCATCATTAGTCATTTAGGTCAACATTGGATCATTCAGAGATCCTCACTGAACTTCTGGAGTAAAGGGGCTGAATAATTTTGCTCGCCCAATTTTTCAGTTTTTTATTTGTTAAAAAAGTTTGAAATATCCAATAAATTTCGTTCCACTTCATGATTGTGTCCCACTTGTTGTTGATTCTTCACAAAAAATTACAGTTTCATATCTTTATGTTTGAAGCCTGAAATGTGGCAATAGGTCGAAAAGTTCAAGGGGGCCGAATACTTTTGCAAGGCACTGTAAATACAATTTCTTAATATCTCTATATAAAGAAACCTCATTGCTTGACTTGCTACTCTGCTGTCTCAGATGACAACATATTTTATCCTACGTTGGCCACCGTAGCTTAGCTTTTGTGTTTGCAAAGTGAGGGGTAGGCCGTGAGTGACTGGCTGCTTGCAATTCACAAACCATAACACTAGATGTCACTACAAATGACACACTGAACCTTTAAAATAAAACAGCGTTAAACTCCGAAAAACACTTGTAGAAAACAAATGGCTACGAGCAGCCAAAAACTAAAAAACTATACATCCTACACATAACACAGCAATTGACATATAAACAATTACCCACAACCGACAACAAACAACCACAACATTTATTGGTTTATTGGTTGAAATTAAATTACATACAGATTTGAACACAGTGATCTATAGGACTAATAAATGCCATGTGATGTCCAGAACACAAACTTGACAGAGTACATTAAAGGGGAGGCGGCAGGTGCACCTACTCAAGCTCAAGAGAGCGTGATTGTTACAGTACCCCCCCCCCCCCAAGGCGCAGCTCCAGCCATGTAAGAACCCTCCAGGAGGGTGAACACGATGCCACCACCAGTCACCGACAGGGGCGGAGTGGGACACATTTTCAGCCCGGGAGTTTCATGGTGCACCAGCCCATTTTAAATGGAAGTAAATGGTAACTGCAAATAGTCTGGTCAAATGCATAATAAAGGGTTATCACCCACATCACATGTAGCAAATTGCTGTATTATTCAATGTTGTGTTATGCTATGTAGGTATTTAAATTAAGTTTAACTATTTTGAAAAAGTATGTAAACATGTACAAACTGACCTGTAGGTACAGATGTTGTGGTTGTGTCTAAGTGAGAAAACACTTGGAATGTGATTTTAAAGACGTAGTCACTGAATGCATTTTGTGCCACAGTTTAGACCACAGACTGCTGTTGTGCTCACTGTGTGAAGAGTTTTGAAAAAGTGACCTAAGTATTGAGAAATGGGTCCTAACGATTGTAAAGAACTGTATACAAAATGACACAACACTTACAAACCAACCCTAAATCAGCAATAAATTCCTGAGCATTGCATTGGCGTATAAAATAGTTTTATATAGGTAAAGGATAGCTAGTGTCTTACATTAAATATTATGTTATGATGATCAATTAGCTTAATAATTAGTTGAAATGACAATAGAGGCCTTTTACCAAAGTACAGATTTCTGAGGAGAGTTTACTTTTACTCCAGTAGGCTATTAGCCTATGTCATGTGTCATGTATTACAGTATGTCAATAGCTTCTGCCTGCCCTGTCAAAGGTCACTTATGAAAGATGAACAAATATGCATGACTGAAAAACCAGTTTTTTAATATAATATATGCACTAACCTCTCTCCTCTCTTGATCTTCCGGTATTGCAGCCTGTATCAGCATCATTTTTTTGTATCCCTGTTTGTCATTATTCTCTGTAAAGCAAAGAGTGAGGGCTTACCATGTGTTTGTCTTGCACTGCACTTCTTTCATTCTCTTATTACATAAATAAAATGAGCTACTATGAGAGTTAGCCTTTACTGTATATTTGAGCTACACATTTAGCTAGTTAATACGGTTACTTTGCAGTACAGTACATATGCTCTTGCATGCTGCCTAGCCTTCGACTTACAGTGTAACGCTAGATACTGTATCTAGACACCTGACTGAAATATCAGCAACTATTTTCCTTACCGTTTTGAAAACTATAAGTTCCAAATGTCTGCTTTGTTTTGGAAGAGTCTTTCGATTTCTAAAGCAGACGCTGGAGTTAGCTAATATAGTAGCCAATATAGATGTTATTAAGAAGTTATCTGTTGCATCTTCTACTGAAGAACTGAATGTCCACAACATCCAATTACGTTTGCATATTTAATACAAACTGACAAGGCATGACATCTTAGAAGTTACATTGTCACTTCTACATGTCTCTCGCTAACGACTTCTTCGATGTCCTAATTCTAGAGCCGACAACCGGTCAGCGTGCATACTCTATTCACTGTTACAGCGCCTCCTTCTGGAACATCACTTATTAACAGTTAACTTCAGAAACAGGATAAGGAAAATAACCATTATTCTTTATAAGTAAGTAAATGACATAGCTTACAGATATGCATTCTTGTAACTTAATATTACAGTTAGGATATTACAGTTAGGGTACCACATTATCTTTGTCTGTCACCTCATCTGCTGCGTCTCTACTGTCGCGCGCACTCTGAGAACAGACTTCTGAAGGAGGTCAATTAATCACACGCAGGGAGTACACATTTAGTGATTCCACGTTGTCAAAGAGGTTGGTGCGATTAGAATTTAGATAAACATTATTAACACATTTCCCTTTTCTTTTTTGGCTTTCCATTATTAGACTCACTCACACACTTTCTGTTAATGTTACAGATAGACTTTCAAACTTGACGAAAAAAAAGAGGTTATGATGGCTTAAGTCATAGGCCGACCAGGGCTATGCCATTTGGGGAAGGGCCACTCACTGATCACCCTAAATATCTGAAAATCCTAGACATGGTTGTGACCTGCACTTCGTTAGGGTTTTCTGATTAGCCCAAGTGTCTAAACCTGCATTCTATCTGAATTCCAGTTGGGGGCGATACGCCTGGTTGCAAAAGAGCTTGGTTTCTGTAATAGTCTATGAAAATGAGAGACATAATATACTTGATTTACTGAGGTAATAATAATTTTCATAATAAGTTTATGGTCTCAATCGCTAGATTCAAAGCCTATGCAATTTATCAGCATGTTCATTTTTTGAATTATGGTCTTGTTGATTTTCAAATTGGAGATAAAGCAAAAGGGCGTTTAGGGCATGGCTATGGTGTTCGGTTGTATGACCAGACACTCAAAGGAGTTGACAGTTAACTTTTTCCGGTACGTCAGATTACATTTTGTTTTACATTTTGTTTTAATACTGTTTTTCGTTAGCATCCCAATTAATATCAGTTAAGAAGCAAGATGGCAAATTTGATGACCCAAATCAGATCTTTACAAACCAATGGGTGATGTCACACATGGTTATATCCAGTGATTTATACAATTTATGGATATTTATACATTTATGCACATTTAAAAGCAATTTTCCATGCCATATTTTTAATATTTATTACTCCTATTGCTGTACATTTTCCAGATCGCTGCTCAGTACATAGCGTATTATTATTATTATTAGTATTTTTTATTATTGTTTTAAAAATTATTTATATTGTTGTAATCTTTTTAAGCCCACTGCATAGATGTGTCGAGCCATGTCAAAAGAATTTCTCTGCATAGGATGATGTGATGTTATTCGATGTATTTGATAAATAAACAAATTTGACTTTGACTTTGACTTTGGATTAGCCTGTGTTTGTATTGAAATAAGAGGCTGCTGCGGCCCACTGTACGGGTTGAGCAAAGGCAGCACACTTTGACCAGTGGGCAGCGGCCACAGACTAGGTGATGGCGTGGCTAAGAACTTGCACTGTATAACTATTATCAGATCAGCCCTCGCGGCCTCAACACTACCGGCACACCAGGAAAAGTCCTGACTCTTCCGATTGCCACTTCGCTACTGGTCACCGAGAAGGGAGCAAGAGGCGCAAGAACCTACATAAGGGTGTCCGACCCCAATAGCCCCCAATCCATAGGGCGGCCGCGGCACCAACACCTGCCAGACATTGGCTAGGGGGGAGGAGCAACAGAGGGTGGTGCAGCAGGCACCAAACAAGCAGATGGATTGGCCAGCACAGGCCCCGAAGTCCTCCCAGGGCAACTGTGCTGTACCCACGGTAGCCAGCTCACTTAGCCCAGGAGACGGACTGACCGTAGCCCTCACACAGAACAATGGCTAACTGCCCCGCCAAAAAAAACTGGTCCGGAAAACTATGTCTGTTTTCCCCCATGTCCCTGCTTCTCATAGGAGGAGGGTAGCCAAAGTAGGTGCAAAGCAGATGTCCTCCTCCTGTTTAGACTCCCAGCCAGTAGCCCCGCCTAGTAGTTGGTCCAGGCTACTTTGATGTACAGAGAATAGTCTCTGCTCTCCCCAGCACATTGTCTCACTTTTCTCTTTGCTATGTGATGTCCTCAAGATGCAGTACTTCAATGCACCGGCCTCCATCTTCACAAACCCCCATAAGCCAACGTCCTAACTCTCGCGGATGCACTCCACTGATGCGCTCGTAATCACCGGGATGCTAATCACCTGTGGTCCACCCTATAAATGTTTGCCTGGTGCCTCTATGCATTGTGAGATATTGATTGTATATTGCATCGTACTAAGCCTGTTCAGAGTATTACTATTAGGATATTGGATTCAATTTTTCTGTCATTTTGATTACGCATTTGGATTAAGCCTGTGTACTTCTGCCTGAAATTACCTGTTGACAATTCTGCCTGCCTTCTGACTACGTGTATTGATTCTGGTATTGTGCCTGTTTTTGAGATTCCCAGTGTACTGATCCTTGTCTGTCTGACCACTCTTCTTGCTATTAAATTACGAACTGCTTATCTGGATAATCTTGGGTCTGAGTCTGTGCATTACAGAATTCCTCACCTTAATACTGAGATGGACTCTGCGTTGGACTTTCAAACCCTGGCCGCCGGCAGCGGGTGGAGTAACACAGTGCTACTTACTGTGTACCAGCGTGGCTTAGCCAGAGAAATGGCCTGTAGAGGAGAACAGACGGACCTCAATCAATTCATCAGAAAGTCCAAATCCATCGACAACCTATTATCTGAAAAGAGGAGATCCCTGCCACCCCGTTCTGCCGTGTTCCATCCATCTGTCAGACCCATGCCATCCACAGAGCCAGAGCCCATGCAAATAGGGTGCTCACCCCTCTCTCCTTCCGAACGTCAAAGACACATTCATGAATGGCTATGTCTGTACTGCGGTGAAGGGCAATACACTGTCAGTACATGCCCTGTTCGTCCACCACGGAGAGGACCGACATGCCCCCCTACTCAACCAGGTAGGAACTTCCTTATCCTTATCATCGACAACTCAGTCTTCCTGTCATACTGTCTGTGAACAAGGTCCAGATAACCACTTTGGGTTTAATTGATCCGGAGGCAGCTGGTAACTTCATCGACCATCGATTAGCTCATGATTTAGGGGTTGGGTTAACGGCTCTACTTTCTCCCCTCAGAATTAACGCTCTGGATGGAATCACCATAGGCACCAGCTATGTAACACACCAGACCACTACCAGTAAACTCCAGGTTGGAGTTCTACACAGTGAATATATACAGCTCATGGTTTTATCATCGCCAAGAGAACAACTTATATTCGGATATCGCTGGCTGAGTTTACATGACCCTGTTATATCCTGGATAAACAGAGAACTCCACTCCTGGAACGATGCCTGTACATCACAATGGCCCTCATTTATGAAACGTGCGTACGACCTAAAACAGGCGTACGACCGGCGTACGGCTATTCCAACGCAAAGCAAGGGATTTATCAATTTTAACGTGATCGTAGGCTGCAATAAAATCTCACGTCTGGTCTGACTTCGTGTACGCAAATTCTATAGTGTGACTAGCGGTGTTCATGGTATAACCACCCGGTTCAGTGAATTGTTGAACCAGCAATCATTGATGAATATGTCTGCATTGCAACTACCCCATATTGCAAATTACATTTCAGAATTACGAATTAATTATATACAGCACATTGCTATTATTGCCTATAACATGATGGCAGAAATTAGGCAAACAACAAATTGAATCAAATAATATATATATATATATATATTATTTAAACAAGCGCTTTGGCAGTCCTGTAGTCGAAGCGATGGCAGATCTGGAGGACCTTAATTAGCACTCTCTACACTGGGACCTTTCAGCGGGAGATCAGGGACAGGTCTGGTATATATGACAGCCAACAATAGTCGAAGTATGCCAGCCGTTTTAGCAGCTATGAAGTCCCTTTCTGCCTGGTATATTCAAACTATGACTAAAATACAATTTTATGAGATTGCTGGGTTTCCAATTGGGGAGAATTGGGCGATTGATACTGCGTCTGTAGCCAC
>JACXGM010002795.1:23149-45080 GCA_016801145.1 Umbra pygmaea | reverse complement strand
ACAAAAATCTTGCCTGGTCAAAATCTATTCGTTAAGTGCAAGTCAGAAAGAAACTAAATGGAGAAGTAATGATGTTGTTATATTTATTTTTATGAAAATAAAAATGTAGCAAAAGCATTTATTAAAAATGTGCGATCTACCAGCATTGTCTTTGCGATCGACTGGTAGATCGCGATCGACCTATTGGGCACCCCTGAACCAGATCATCCGCATACATAAGATGATTTACACACTTATCTCCAATCATACACCCAGTGTTACAAACATTAAACTGTGAAATGTTGTATGTAGCACTACACTAAAGTCTAGTGACGAAGGTATAAAAGCCTGTTGCGTTGCTTGCGTCACTCCTTTATCCCTCCTACCAGTTCCTATGGCCACTTGAACGGTGTGAATGCAAAGAGCAAAACCGGTTTTGGGGGAGAGTAGTTAGTAGAACTGTTTAGAAGTGGACTGTTCCTATAACTACTATGCGCAAATTGGCATAGTGCTGCCCAGGATTTGGGATAGATAAGCCGAATCATCTACATTGCCACGTTGCTCGCCAGCAACTCCTTGTGTGCAGATTGGGCGCCTGTAAATTATAGTTGGTGAGTGTAATCATCCCGTACATGAGCTGACTAAAGGCTTCCATGTTGGATGAGCAGTGCAAAAAAAGAATTGGAGGCTCTGCGACATGTGGTTGGATGAAACATGTGCACGCCACTCACCATCCACATACGGAGCTGCCGACAATTTAGGGTCAGTTGGAATTGGGAGGGGGGGAAAAATTATTCGGCATAAATAATATGAAAGCATGGCTCGATCCTGTCTTTTATCAACGGTTCAGGCTGGTGGTGTTGTTGGTGGTGTAATGGTGTTGCGGATATTTTCTTGGAACACTTTGGACAGCTTAGTACCAATTTAGCATAATTTAAATGCCACAGCCTACCTGATTATTGCAAATTTTTGTGCGAGAAGCAGGAAAAATGTGCAAGCGTAAGGTTTTGAGAGGGCCAAATTGTGATTGATAGACGACTGGGTCAGAGCATCTCCAAAACTGCAGCTCTTCTGGGGTGTTCCTGGTCTACAGTGGTCAGTACATATCAAAAGTGGCCCAAGGAAGGAAAAGCAGTGAACCAGCAACAGGGTCATTGGCGGCCAGGGCTCATTGATGCACGTGGGGAGCAATGGCTGGTCCATGTGGTCCGATCCAACAAACAAGCTACTGTAGCTCAAATTGCAAAAAAAGTTAATGCTGGTTCTGATAGAAAGGTGTCGGAACAAAAAGTACAAAGCAATTTGTTGCATATGGGGCTGCTGTTTTGGCAGAAAAAGGGGGACCTACATAATATTAGACAGGTGGTCAGGGCCGGCCTTAGGCATAAGGCTCCTTGGCCACCAGGGGGTCTCCAATCGAGTGCACAGGTGACTCTGCATGGTGGCAGGGGGCCCACAAATCAAAATCTGCTTAGGGCCCCCAAAAGGCTTGGGTCGGCACTGCAGGTCATAATGTTATGGCTGATTTTTCAAAGACAGAACAGTTAGGAAGACAGGGAAGTCTAGGGAGACAGACATCAAGGGGATGACAGAGAGAAAGAACACAGACATCGCAAAGAGAATGTGTTCTGCAAAGTTGCAAGCTTAGACCGCTCTGGCACCATCTATAATCTGTTTTACTGGAGGATAAACGTGCCTTATTTATTGAAAGAGGAAAAGACTGCACTATTACACTGCGTTATCATGTGCAAAGCACTGCTGAAATCAGTTACATCCACAGGAAACCCATGACAGAAGTCTCATCATCACAGCTGAATAGACATTATCGTTTTCATCGAATCACTTAGTGGATCTAACCCCCTTTAAGTCTGGACTCCCCTGACTGCATCTGGATTAGGATCATCTCCCCATGTGCAAACCTGTCACAAAGCTTCCATTTCTGTGCTCCATTTACTTCTGGATCTGTAACTGTTATACGTGTGGACTGGGTGCCGGAGATTGGTGTAGCAGTCTACACTCCCAGCTGTGGACAGCAAATGGCCCCTGGCAACGAGAGTTTGAGCCTCGGCTTGGCCGCCTGTGTGCCCTTTTTCTCGATCTCACTCTGCACACCTGTCTCCCTAGTTTCTGCTTTCTACTGCTGTCTATATATTTTCATTTACAAAATGTTGACAATTTCAATGCTTTAATAAATCACTGTTGTGCAGCAGGAAAAGAAGCTAACTTTTACTGACATAGAATCATCTTCTCAAATAATACACTGGATCTGCATCTAATGTTAAATTAGTAATTCTGTAACATTGAGTTTTGCATGATTTTGACTTTGGCCCCTCTCCACTATATAACAGAATTGATTATGTATATTGTGTATATTGTCAGTATATTTACACAGGCTTTTCACATCTTGTAAAAGTCACAGGTTTTGGGAGTGGTTTTGGAGAAGGAGATGCTTGGAACTGGGTCACTGCTCTTCCTATCTGCCATTTTGTCATATCTGGCTATCCTGTCTGTTCTAAATGCCACTTCATCCTGCCAATGTCCCTGTCACCTCAGAATGGCTTTGAGTGTATTTTTAAATAAAATGCCATATCCTGGCCCCAATTTCAGTTCACAAGTGCCCTCAATTTTAGTTTAAAGCCCACAACTACTCAGTCTTTCCGAGAGCTCAACATTTAGCAGCTAGCAAAGCATATTACCTGTTTTTGACCCCCCCCACCACCACACGCTCACACAAGCATTTGTACAGCACAATCAAAAATGCATTCATCAGACCTGTCAGGTCTAACAAATGTTGCCGTGATTGGCACATTTGTAAAAAGTGGCAATTTTCTTTCTCCTACAAAATAGGGTTTAGACACTGTTCTTGCTCAAGAAGCATTATTCTTCCCCAATTGTCTAGAGACTGGCAGGCTGGCATAATGCCTCCTCCAATTAACTGATATTGTGTAGATGATTGCCCCCATCCAACTACGTGGGAATACACAATTGCTGTGAAAGACTTATGCAGCTTATGCAGCTAGGAAAAGTGTAGCCATAATTCAAAATTCAGTTCATATCACACACAGACACTCATACTTCAGATGGATGGTTATAATGGCTAAACAGCAATGAAAATAAAGTACTATATGAGATCAGAGTCACAGTTTCTGGTTAAAAAAAATTATATGTTTATAAATTTTAAATAATTTATCTGTGTCACCCTTAATGTTTTCCAAAGCATTATATTAAAAGCATGCACCCTTCTGTCGGTTGCTACTGTCTCTTTTAGTTGAAAAAATCTCTTCTTTCAAAAATTGTTATTGGTAGTAGTACTGAGACATAACAAAACATTTATACGTAGAGTCACAGCATATCATGGGAGACAACAGGCCTAAACCTACTAATGTGATACATGTAAGTTGCATGTCGCTGCCTCTGTGACAACTGTGTTACTGTGGCAAGGGTTTGAATCCTGGTCGGGGTATTTCCAACTATTCCCGGGAGGTTTTAGGGGTAACGCACTGCCCAGGATAGACAGGTATTGTTCAAATCCACTTGAGTCTTGTTACATGGGCAACCCCTTGCAGGTGCCAGATAGTCGAAGATCAAACTCATGCGTCCTTCAAGCACTTGTAGCCAAGCCATCCGATACTTATCACACTGATAATTCAACACGGAAGCCTGAAGTCGCTACATATATGGGAGGTTTACATATTTATCAGCTTTACAATTTGACTGTGAGGTCGGAATTGCACGTACACATCGGTTTATTATTCTGTTAGACATTATTATAAACCACAGGTATCAAAACCAGCTCCGAGGGCCTAGTGTAGTATGCAGGTTTTTGCTTTTACCTTGTACCTGACTGATTGATTAGGTCACTAATTGGTTAGGATCTCCCCTCACCTGGCAGTCTAGATCTTAATTTGGCTCTGTCATGATGTCCCAGTGTAGGGATGTCATGACTGGGAACACTATGCTCTTTAGGTTTGGACATTATTTGAAAATAGTTAATTTCCAGTACTAGGTACTGAAGTGATTTAATATGGTTGTAGACGTTTTGTATGTAATGTCAGCACCACCTATTGGAACACTGGAACTATGTAGCTTACTAGTTCTCTAAATTGAGTGTGCCATCTAGATTGGCCTAATTTTAACCACCAGACACCAATTAGTCGTCGGACGCTCTTAAAAGCTCCAGTGTTCCAGAGGGTGGGTTGCGTTTCATTGAGAGAACATTCTCCTGTTACCTGAGGGCATCATTCCCCTGTTTATTCAACTCTGTTTATATCTTTACACTGCCGCTCATATACAGCGTATGGTATATATGAGTAGCCGGTGTCAAGGTAAACCTTTCTAACAAATGATGTTAATGTCTCATCTTATTTAGTAACGTATGAGTGTTCATACGGAGAAGGTATCGTGTATGTAGACCCAGCTTTCTACTCATACCGCCTACTAGTCCCCGTTATAGGACTAAGTGTACATTTGGTAATATTGCAGTGTTTACATTTGGGTGTCAATGTTGCCAGTACTTACGTCGACCACTATTGGTTTAGGTTTATTGTTATGCAAAGAGTATAAAATTAAACAAAGAAGTAAGAACACCACTTCTCTGACTCAGTCTCCCTTCCTCAACCATCTAAAGTGTGACAGGCTCCAATTGAAATGAAAAACCATCATACACTAGGCCCTCCATGGAACTGGTTTGACACCTGTGGTATAATTACTTAAACTGTTATCTACCACCATGACTATATCATCTTATATCAATTTAAAACTGTAATGAAACCAGGCGAAGTGCCGTTGATTACTACCCTTTATGCTATACACCTTCCTCAGCCTTTCTGTTGCAACAGCTGTCCTTTGTCAAGTCACCTGTCCATTAAATTAAAATCACAGCTCCAAAACTTGATAAAAAGGGCTGTAAAAATAATTGCCCAACTGCCACCAACTCCTCTTCAGTAGCTCTTCAAGAAGGTGGTGAGGAAACAGGGTCTCAAAATCACCCACGACCTAAATCACGTCCTGTATAGGGAGTATGAGCTGATGCCATCAGGCAGACGGTACAGGTTACCAAACTGCAAGCATAACAGGTATAAATTCTCATTTGTGCCGCTTTCAATCAGATTAATGAATAATAAGAGTTAAGATGTGTGTGTGTATTGGCTGCAGTGATATGTGTGACTAATACTACCAAATAATATTTGTGGTACTTATCATTATGGTTATAGGATGTGCAATGCCTAATAGGGTACTGGTGCGATATGTTTATATATATATATATATATATATATATATATATATATATATATATATATATGCTATGTTATATTTGATATGGTATTATGCAATTGGGGATTGTGCAATACAGAAAATGTTGACCATAGCATGAGTTAATGGGAAACGTGCAATCATTATCAATGATCAAAATGAGCTAGTGCAATAGAAGGGGGGAGGATGTGTGGGGGTTTACTTCGGTTCTCTTCGGTTCTTCTGTGATCGTCAGGAAAGGTAGATGGGTATTGTGTGAGGTTTATTACATGTTCATTGAAGCACTGGATGAGATCATGTATGATTATGTTTTTAAGTAGGTTACCTGTATGTTTATTGTGTTTTTATGTGCGATGTGTCGTCATTTCTTTATCTCAAATACCCAAAATGAATTTCTCCTATAGGAGACAATAAAGGCCTATCTTATCTTACTGTTTTTGTGTTTATAGTTTACAAAATGATTTTTCAAGGTAATACCTACAAGCATCAAACTGAAGAAGAACTTAAAATTGAATGAAGAAGAACTTAAAATTTAATTTAGCATTAGGATTAATAATGCATTGTTTACTGAGATAAAATCTCACAATCAAATCCAAATGACTGAGTGACACATCCCCATGTCATAGTGTCATAAATTTATCATAAATGCCAATCAAATTATAGTAGTTAAACATTGAATAAATAAAAGTGACCGGTACATTATTTATGAAGCTGTAATCAAGTCTTAAAATCCACCCTGCTATGCCTATTCCGGCAACCCATACTAACCCCCTTTCCCACCCCGCTTACCATAGATCATCTGTATTGCACTGCTGGTTTGCTTCTAAAGCTAAGCAGGGTTGGGCCTGGTTAATCCCTGGATGGGAGACCAGTGCTGCTGGAAGTGGTGTTGAAGTGCCAGTAGAGTGCACTCTTCCCTCTGGTCTAAAGATCATTCACAATGCCCCAGGGCAGTAATGGGGACATCTGCCCTGCGTATAGTGCCGTCTTTCTGATGGGACGTTAAACGGGTGTCCTGACTCTCTGTGGTCACTAAAGATCCCATGGCACTATTTGTAAGAGTAGGGGTGTTAACCCTGGTGTCTTGGACACATTTCCAATCTGGCCCTCATACCATCATGGCAACCTAATCATCCCCATCTCTCAATTAGCTCATTCATTCCCTTCTCCCCAGGCCGTTGCTGGAAATGAGAAAGTGTTCTCAATCAACTTGCCTGGTAAAATAAGGTAAGACATCCAAATCCAGGCAGCTGACATCCTCTAGAAGCTCCAAAATGTTGACACTCATACATCTGCTGGGCTAGATGATCTAGACTCTTTCTTTTTGAATCAAGGCATCAGTAAATGTGTCCCTCACTTTTATTGTTCATGGGGAAATGCATTTAGATCTTCATTTAGAATTCCTTTGAATCCTTAACATAGTATCACTATTTGTTTTGCTGCTGAAAAGTATACTCTGACTACTGGGATTCCAGTCTTCCCACAAGTCAGAGTATACTTTTCAGCAGCAAAACAAATAGGGATACTGTCATAAAGCGCAGCCTGGGCAAAATAAACGTCAACCATATGCAAACAGGGAAACGTAAATATCTCAGAATAGCGAACACACGTTAGGTATCAACAATAAAACAGCCCTTCCCTAACCAACAGACATATTGTAACACTAATTAGCCTGACTCACAACAGGTGCGCCAGCTGGAGGAAGGTGGGTTGGAGAGGAACGGTGGCTTCAGAATGCCTGTGATGCGACCGCAGGAGCCAGGACGCCCCAGCAGGGGGAGCCCCACGATTGGGAGATGTGACAGAATGACAGGCGGTTGCATAGATAAAACAATTGAGCCTAGTGAATATACTGTAAACAGTAGTGACCAGGCTTCATTACTGTTCATCAAGCAGCAGGAGGAAGCTGTCAACACAAACTCAGAATATACATACACAGACATTCATTGACACACATACAGTGCCTTGCGAAAGTATTCGGCTCCCTTGAACATTTCGAGCTTTTGCCACATTTCAGGGTTAAAAAATAAAGATATAAAACTGTAAGAAGCAACAACAAGTGGGACACAATCATGAAGTGGATCAAAATTTATTGGATATTTCAAACTTTTTTAACAAATAAAAAACTGAAAAATTGGGCGAGCAAAATTATTCAGCCCCTTTACTTTCAGTGCAGCAAACTCTCTCCAGAAGTTCAGTGAGGATCTCTGAATGATCCAATGTTGATCTAAATGACTAATGATGATAAATATAATCCACCTGTGTGTAATCAAGTCTCCGTATAAATGCACCTGCTCTCTTTGATAGTCTCAGAGGTCCGTTGAAAGCACATAGAGCATCATGAAGAACAAGGAACACACCAGGTAGGTACGAGATACTGTTGTGGAAAAATTTAAAGCTGGATTTAGATACAGAAAGATTTCCCAAGCTTTAAACATCCCAAGGAGCACCGTGCAAGTGATAATATTGAAATGGAAGGAGTTTCAGACCACTGCAAATCTAGCAAGACCCGGCCGTCCCTCTAAACTTTCAGCTCATACAAGGAGAAGACTGATCAGAAATGCAGCCAAGAGGCCCATGATCACTCTGGATGAACTGCAGAGATCTACAGCTGAGGTGGGCGAGTGTTTCCATAGGACAACAATCAGTCGTATACTGCACAAATCTGGCCTTTATGGAAGAGTGGCAAGAAGAAAGCAATTTCTGAAAGATATCCATGTTTAAAGTTTGCCACAAGCCACCTGGGAGACACACCAAACATGTGGAAGAAGGTGCTCTGGTCAGATGAAACCAATTTTTTTTGGCAACAATGCAAAACGTTATGTTTGGCGTAAAAGCAACACAGCTCATCACCCTGAACACACCATCCCCACTGTCAAACATGGTGGTGGCAGCATCATGGTTTGGGCCTGCTTCTCTTCAGCAGGGACAGGGAATATGGCTAAAATTGATGGAAAGATGGATGGAGCCAAATACAGGACCATTCTGGAAGAATGCAAAAGACCTGAGACTGGGATGGAGATTTGTCTTTTAACAAGACAATGATCCAAAACATAAAGCAAAATCTACAATGGAATGGTTCACAAATAAACATATCCAGGTATTAGAATGGCCAAGTCAAAGTCCAAACCTGAATCCAATCGAGAATCTGTGGAAAGAACTGAAAACTGCTGTTCACAAACGCTCTCCATCCAACCTCACTGAGCTCGAGCTGATTTGCAAGGAGGAATGGGCAAAAATTTCAGTCTCTCGATGTGCAAAACTGATAGAGACATACCCCAAGCGACTTACAGCAGTAATAGCAGCAAAAGGTGGCGCTACAAAGTATTAAATAATTTTGTACGCCCAATTTTTCAGTTTTTTATTTGTTAAAAAAGTTTGAAATATCGAATAAATTTCGTTCCACTTCATGATTGTGTCCCATTTGTTGTTTATTCTTCACAAAAAATTACAGTTTCATATCTTTATGTTTGAAGCCTAAAAATGTGGCAAACGGTCGAAAAGTTCAAGGGGGCCGAATACTTTCTCAAGGCGGGTGAAAGAGGACAGAATGCGTTTATGTGCATGTGTGTGTGTGTATTTGTGTGTTTGTATGTGTATGTGTGTGTGTATGTACAGTATGTATGTGTGTATTGATGTATGTATGTATGTATGTGTGTTTTGGTTTCACAGATCGTATTAGGACCACAGTTTCACAAGGATAGTAATACTTGACAAAAATGCCAATTTTAGGACATTTTGCAATCTCTGGTTCAGGGGTTTTGTGTAGGGCCTAGAATACAATTAGGCTCAGGGTTACAATTTAAGGTAATTTTAGGGTCAGCCATTATAGGTTAGGTTTAGGGTTTCTAGTTCCAGGTGCCGGATTACCCGTTGTCAAATACTGGACACCGGTCTGATCCGGGACTTCTACCATCGTTGGCCTGGAGGCGTTTGTCGGGGAGGGGGTACTGTCACGAACCCTGCCCCCTAAGCCCTGTTTCTTTATTGTCTGTCTTGTTTTGTTCAGTGGGGCCACCCATTCCTCTACCTGCCAGCTAATTCACCTCACCTGTTCCAGATCACCAGTCACCCCATTTAAGGAAAGACCTGACATCCACTCACGGCTGGATCGTTAAGTCACAGTATTATGTGCTACCTGCGATTCAAGCCTCAGAATTTTTGCTTGTTATCCATCTGCCTCTGTTTTTCCCAGCTACTGTTCAGCCTGGTCAGTAATTCTGTTTTTGCATCTGTTTATGAACACCTGCCTGCCACCACTCACCTTCTCACTCACCTGGAATCCTGGAACTACTCACCTTCAACTCTTGCACCTGTGCACCGGACCATCTACCATCACCACCGGCCACTCTTCCATCTGCCATCTATCTGGAGACACATTCCCTCAGCAATATATTCTAACCATCTCTCTCATCTACTACAACCAATAAAACAAACAATTTATACTAACGTTGTCTGGACTGCTTTTGGGTCCTCTCATCAGAACCATGACAGACCAGCTTTCAAAAGCTGTAAAACATGTATTTTGTGATATTTAATGCAGTTCAAATCAGACAATGATGTCCTACACTAAGCAGGGCATATTTTCAATCACATTGTCAATGGGCATTTGTAAAGGTCGATTCTTATGTAAAAACCGTAGAATGAGTCTGAATTCTGTTATAACAGTAGAAAGTGATCTCTCCATCATAGGGGCCATTTCCGGAGAGCTTGTTTACGAGGCCTGAGCCTCCTGTGATCAAGGCTGAGGTAAATAAAACTGTGTATGAATACCAAGCCTCACGCTCAAGGAATGATAAACAGAGCAATGTTAAGCTAGAGGTTGTAGTGCCTGTTTGTCAATTTAAATGTATGTTACAGGACCTTTCTATTGTTAACTAAATGTTGATTTTAAATTGATTTAATTCTTTTAACTATTTTATTTTATTTCATTGTATACTTGTTTTTCTGTTTTAGTTTTTTGGCTGCTGATTTTTATTTTTATATTGTTATCACATTATTTTTTAAATAATTAATATTAGTTTAGCTTATTTATATGCTTTGGGATTTTTATACTCACAAATTATTTTCCTGCTAGATGAATAAATGGTGTGAAGCTGGGTGGAAGGCTGAAAGCAGTTCTTCATTGACCTTCAGGGTGTGGGTTGAGAACAACGTGAGACTTCGGACTGTGGAGGGTGACTGCCTGTTTGGCTTCTATGGATGCGTGTTTCACCTGGCACCGGTGAATGATGGCTGCCTCCCTACGCACTCATTTGGAACTGGTTTGCTGAGGTTTGGCTTTAGGTTTTCACTGTATTTGCAGTTACATCTGTTTTTCCTGAACATGACAAATAAAACTACACTAAAATAACTATGTACTATTCAAATAAATATGTTTTACGATCAACACATGGTTTTGCAATACACGTTTATGAAAATGTTCCCTGAAGGGAAAATGTAACAGCGCAGTGTAACTGTACACAGGGCCGGATTATGAACAGGGCAAATGGGGCCTGGGCCCAGGGGCCTCTGACCATTACCCCGAGGCCCCTAATGGTCTGAGGCACGAGACAATCTACTGTGAATGTAAAATGTAGATAGAAAGACAGATAGTGCTTGAATATGTGGACCCTTTACCCCATCAAGTGCCTTGTGAATGCACTTTCTACCCCTTCAACAACTCATACCAGGGCCCTTCAACAACTCATACCAGGGCTCCACAACCTATACAGGGGTCCCTCTTTCCCACCACTACCAATACCAGGGCCTCTAACTAACAGTGTGTGTTAGAGAATAGATGCATTTATAATATTTAATATGATACAGCTCTTAAAAAAGTTAAGAGACCATTGCAAATGTTTCTTAAATAAACCATGTTGAAAACCATTCAAATGCGACCAGAGGAAGATGGATGGTCACAAGCCATTAAAGAAAGCAGAGATGCTTGAATTATTGTCCCAGTAGTGGCATACAGTCTCCCAACATCAATTTGATAGACTGGTGGAGAGGAAGACAAGATGCATGGAAGCCAATTATTATTATTGTTTTTAAACTGTTATTATTATACCAAATATTGATTTCTGAACTCTTCCTAAGTTAACACATTAGTATTGTGTTGTATAAAAATTAATATTAACTTATTTTCTTTGAATTGTTTACAAGGTCTGACAACACTGTATCTTTGTTGTTATTTTCAGTAGTAATCTTCTGCAAATAAATGCCCTAAAAAATATTGGTTTTATTTGGGTTTTGGGATAAATGTTTTAGTAGTTTATGGAATTAAACAAAAATGTTAATTTTACACAAGCACATACCTATCAATATTAAAACCATAGACACTGATAATTTTGCAAGGGTTTCTTAATTATTTTCAGAGCTGTTGTGATATCCTACATCCTTGTAAAAAAGTTATTTTGTCATTTTCACTTCCTAATTCATATCTGTAATGTTTTTAATTAGCCAAAATAAAGTAGCTGAAAAAGATCCAACAAACCACCGCTCATTATTTGCAGTAAAACCTCTTCTTTCCAAAGATAAGTATTAGTTGCTAACATGTATGCTTCGGGTGATATAACGCTTTGACCCTCCCTCTCAAGCATCAATCGAACGTTGTTTGAGTTCGGGATGGGGGTGGGGGGGCTCCAATCACACTCGTGCCTAGTGGCCTCGTAGCATGTAGATCCATCCTTGCATGTACATCTCCAACAGAGTGGTTAGGATATTTGTGTTATAGTTAGTGTAAAGTTATCCTTAAAGGATCATTCAGAATCTCTAACCTCAATAAGGAAGGCCTTTACTCTGCCAAAGTCTCCATGATAGCCTTTAAACGATGACCTAGCCTTAGTCATGTCGTACCATTATGTACGGAAAATGTGATTGGTAGAAATGTTCAAAGGGAAAGCACATTCACTGCAGTTTGTTGTTTCAAGGACTGAACTGTCAGATATATAGAACTGTTAATATTATTATTTATTTATTTGTTAGATTTTTCCCCATATTTCTCCCCTGTGAATTCCCACTGACCCTGCCTTGACAGATCCAGGATGGCGATTGGCGCGCACATGGTTGATCCATGTAAGGGATAATAACACTCACCAACTATACTTCCGTGATTTAATTTACAGGCACCCAATCTGCACACAAGGAGTCGAACCCAAATCCCAGGCTGCCCTTGTTCTAAGATCCAGGGAAAGCCGAAGAACCCATAGTAAGAGATATATAGAATTCTAGCTTGCACTACTCCTTAATCCACTACTTAAAAAAATTAAGGGTACACATAATCATCACAGTATATATCTTCACAGTATAGCTCCAAGTCAATGAATGCTAGATCAATAAATCCTTGATAGGTATGTGCTTCCATCCTTCCATTCCTACATCCTTGATGTCAGGGATATCAATATGTTCAGTTACGAAGCACAAGCGATTTTGACTCATTATCACCTGTTTTGGTGCAAATGAAAGTCACAACAGGTGCTCTGGAGAGGCAACAGCAAGACATCCCCCAAAAAGGGAATGGTTTTGCAGATTGTGGCCACAGACAATTGCTCTCTGCTCATCCTTCCTGACTGATACTTAATGAGTTTTGCATTTTGCTTGTGTCCTTTTCACTACTGGTAGCACGAGGCAGTACCTGCAGCCCATTCAGGTAACACAGCTAGTCCAGCTTCTCCAGGATGGCACATCCATGCCATTGCAAGAAGATTTGCTGTGTGCCAGTACAGTCACAAGAACATGGAGGAGATACTGTCACAACGTGATGGTAGGTTTGTTGTCTGGAGGGATGGAGACAGCTGCAGGGAGGAGTATTCAACATGTTTAATGAAAGCTAACCATGCGGAAACCCATAATAGGTTTTGGAGTTGCTGACAAACATGGATACACTAATAATTTTTAACTGTTAATATTTTTTTTTTTTTTTTTTATATTTTAGTACATCACACCATGTATTCTGCCCATTGTTAAGAGTGTCTGTTGATGTTTTATGGTATATCCGTGAAGTAGTGTAAACGTTATTGTCTGTATTTTTCATTGTGTTCCCTTGTAAATTGTATTGTATTGCTGACTTAGCATCTGGGAACAACTGACCAAGTCAATTGATGGTTCTAATAATACCTTGCTAAAGGACTACAGTTAAAAATTAGCCAGCTGGCTAACACTAGCACATTTACAGAAATGTTAATGAATGTGCACTGTCCTTATAAATAAATAAATGAAATGAAATATATATTTAAGCTACTATGCTCTTACGCGGCATAGACACGCTTGCTAAACATACAGAGCATATGCCTGGCTCACAATACAGTATACTGTCCTTACGACACTTAATGGTGAAAGCTTACATTCCATGTCATCAGCTCCATTAACGCACAATGGTACAGGGCTCCACAGAACTCAAACCAAAACAGGAGTGGAATACTCACAATAACGTGCGCCATCTTCTCTGGAAACCAAAGGTTATATAGCCATACTGATTACTAACCCTAAATAGGTGTAGATGTCATTACCCTATACACTTCTCTCGTGCGCAATGACGATCTATCCAGAGTAGCCGGCTGTAAAACCCAGTGCCCAGGTGGCTAGCAAAACCCAAAACACGACAAACTGAAACAACACACAGTATAAATCATAAAAACGATTAACCAGTTTTTTCCACGACAGCCCTATCAAGTTCTGGCTGTTGTGACAGCTACCAGGAGATATCCATGAAGTTTGATTGACTTGGTGTTATACTGTGATGATTGCATGTTCCCTTAATTTCTTTGAGCTGTGTATTAGGCCATCAGAAGGGTGCTGTCATAGGTTCTGATCTGTGTGGGATATTGCACCATTCTTCAAAGAACATGTATTACAGTTGACAGCAGAGACTCTGGGCTGAAGGTTTTATAGCTGGGTTTGTCTAAGTAAAAAACACTGGTGTCTCAGATGAATGCTGTTTTATTTTCTTTTGTTCCACTGTTCAGCACTTGGTGCCAGAAATACATGCTCAAACTCAGGTACATGTTTTTGACCAGTAGATTAGGTTGTGCAACACAGACACCTTTTGACATGGGTGAGCTACTTCTCTGTTGTACTCAGCATACGTCCATAAAACAGTGTTTTGGATTTCACCAGATTTCTTTCTACTAACACTACTACACCCACTTACTGCAGTGCATTGCCACCTACTGGTCATGTTTTTTAACAGAATTACTACCCAACAACATTTAAACATTACTTGCAGGTCCTAAAAAGGCTTTCTTTAACTTCCTCAGACCATGAAAATCAGGGAAGTCAAATTTAATGAATGCGATTAATGCTGTTAATTATTTTGTTGATTTGTAGTAAGTGTTTATATCTCTCCTCGCGTTCACCATCCCTGTCTACTAACAAAAAAAATGTGAAGGAGAAGAAGCCGCGTTTATTAGGTTCCACAATATTTTTGAAAGGTGTTCCTATGTAGTCTTGCAAGGCCACACCTCCAGTCTCCACCAACAGCTCTCTGCTCTGAACTTCTGGCAACCACCCCTACATCCCCCAACTCTGAAAGGAACCCTCTAAGCAATTAAGGTTGAAAATACATTGAAAAGATGTCTTTGTGGTTGAAAAGACGTTGAAAAGATGTTGAAAAGATGTCTTTCAAAATATTTTGCTCAGTGGGAAGCTTCCCCTCTGGTTAGAAAGTCTTCCTGTATGAGTGAGAGCAACTGACACTCCTGGAGAAGACCCAGGTGCTTAATGAAGAGAAATTCAATTCAGGCAACAACATTACAACTCAATTATATTTTTTAAATAAAATATAAATGAAAGATAAATTTATTTGAACAGGCTGTAGACATTGATAATCAATTTCCAAGTGAAGTAACACTGAGGTTTAACAGCTGTAAATGGCTGTCATTAAATTAGTGAAGGTACCGTATGGCTGAATAATCTTGACTTGTTTCTAAGGCCTGCATTCATTCCCTTCACTGATTTAAATGGAAATTCCTCGCAGATCTGCCTAGACGAGATACTGTTGGCTAGTGCAGGAGTAGGCAACCCCTGTTCCTGGAGAGCTGCAAGGCCTGCAGGAGTTTCCTAAATTGGAAAACCAGTTAAATTGAGCCAATCATTGAACCCAACAGAGTGAGGGCCCAATCAGCTTGTTCTGCTATCACCACTTTCTCTCATTGGCATCCACAACAACAAAATTGCAATTTTGATTGACACAAGCTGGTTCACAAAAGCTACCATTCTGCAATATATTTAGCGTTGGGGACAAGTGAATAACTCTGAGGGTTGATATCACCTATACCAAGAGTCACATGTACAATGCTGATTGCTGTGATGTGTCACATCGTTTTTGAGTCAGACTTCCCTCGCCTAGTGGAAATGGCAGAGGTGGACAAAGTACTGAGTAAAAGTACTTTTCTGAGTAACTCTGAGTTCACAAGTTTTGGGAAGTCCCTACTTAAGACCAAATTGATCAGGTAAAAGGAGTTCACATCTTACCAGTGACCATGATTGATATTTTCTTTACTCTTTCAAATTGTTTTATAGGTTACTGTTAAGATATTAACTCCCTACCAGAGATAAAAACTCCTACGTAGGAGATAAAAACTCCTACGTAGGAGATAATTTATATTTTTTTATTTTTCACCCTGGCACAAGGACGCTTCCATATATGCATCTGATAATGTACTTTTTCCAAGCACAAGTATCCCTTGAGTGACATGTGTCAATATCACACAAAGCCCTTTTAAAGACCACAGACCATGTGGTCCCCCCAATAATGAGAACTATTTGTGAAAAATATAAGGTGTGTCCCCCCCAATATCAAACTCATTCCTATGCCTTTGGGTTCAGTGCATCATAAACTGCTTTTCTTCTCACGAAGCCGTGGTTAAACAAAATGTTGATGTCATTTAGCAACATGTATGTCAACAAGAAGCAGATAATATTCAGGTGAGCAAGGAAAAATTTATCTTCCAGTGCCTGTATGTGGATGTTTGGGGTTGTTGTCTTTGTTGTACTGTATGTCAACTTCTTTGCTACTGCAGCAAAACTAATCGCCCCTCTGGGACAAATAAAGGTCTTTTATTGTATTGTATTGTAGCCATAGAATGTTTTCTGTTTCATTAGCTTCAAAGTCAATAACAAACCTTTCAGCCTGTGCAAGGTGAATTTTTTAATTTTTCTTAGTATTTTTATAATTATTGATGATGTTTGGGAATTTATATTGACCTAACACGTTTTTCTCACTATACTGTAGCTCATAAAAATAAATAATCATAAATATTACAAATTAAAGCTTTCAATATTATAATATATACAGTATACTATGTTTGACAGCAGATACACACACTGACTTCTGATCAACCCATATCAATTTCAGTCTTAAAAAAACAACTTCCGGTATACGCCATGCCCACTTCCCGAGAACAGTTACGGATACTGATAATTTAGTTGGTTGAACAGAAAGAGATACAGATAATGGTGTATTCGCTCATCCCTAATAGTCAGGCATGAACCACTACTATCACGGTGTAGCTTGTCCTGAAAGGCAGTGATTTAGCCCCCTATGTCACGTGGACCTGTTACATCTCCCAGTATAAGTATAAAATGTATGTCTATCATTCTGTGTTCGTGTTCTTTATAGTGTTCTGTGTGTGTTTGTCTTTGCTCTGTGTGTCTATTCCTCACAGGTTGTGCAAATCAGGGCATCCTTGCCAATCATTATCACTTATCAATGACTCCTCCCTTGCATAATCCTGTTCACCTGGTTCCGGTCATCAACAGGTATCCCATCTTTCCCTTCTGCTGTATAAATTGTGCCATTTTGTGTTTTGTCTCTCTCAGATGGCATATTGCGTGAGCGCGTTGTGGTTGTGGCCACTTTGTACAGGGTGGCTCTCTGTCAGGGCAGAAGCTCAGTGTCAGTATGCCTTGTATGTGATTTAATAGTTGTGTTTTGTGAGAACTTGTTGTGTATTACTGTGTGAGTTTGAGAGGCCTATTCAGTGTGTTAGTTGCTCACGGTTATTTTTGTAAAAGATTATTTAAATAACATTTGTTTTACTTTGTCTTCCCAGAGAGTTGGTGATGCACTTGGGAGTGTGAAGGTCAGAGCTGCCCCGGGGCATACATCACACGCAGGGATATTACTCTGTCTAAGCACACTAAATTAGACCTGAGCAGACAACTCTCTGTATTTTGGTTAGGGCACCTCACTCGTGTGCCACTTAGATTTGTGTATTTGTGTTGGGGAGAGGTCAGGTTAGAGGGAACGTCATATTTTGCTGTCTTTGCTTTGGTCCTGTCCAACCAATTCTCCCAAACCATTCTGTGTTTATCAGGGCTAAATAAATAGTTTTAATTTAAATGGTAATGTTTTGTTGTCCTTATTCGCACCCACGACCCCATACCTCTTTTGCTGGCAACTAGGGGTCCCTGAGCAGTGAGGTGTCTGGTCCCTTCGTTTAAGGAGATAGATTATAACAACCTTGACAGTTTTAGAGCTTTTCAAAGCTGGTCACTGAAAGAGTAAGTAGTGCAGTTTTTTTACCGGTGAAACATTCTTTGAATAGTACCTTTAAATAACGAAGTCACAGAGGTGGACAGCGTGCACCCCTCATTATTCCAAGTAAATGTGTCTCTCTTGCTACAAGTTCCTGTGATGGCTCACACATGACAGTTGTCAGATTGCCTATGGCATGTGTATAGACAGAGGGGTATGGAGTTGGTGAAGAATGAACGTATATACTTATAACAATGTTTTTGTCAACATCTGGCTAGAACACATTTATGTGAACTTAGAATAGCAGAATTAATTACAGGATTATTCATTTTTGTCACTGTGTTTTTTAAATACGTCCCTCGAGACATAACCACCAAGATATTTTGCTTGGAATTTAGTAAAGACTGACACTTACAGGACAACAATCCTCTGGCTAATGACCATAGCTTGCAGGGGGCCCTGGAACCTGAGTCACTAGAGCCCAATGAGCTAAGGAATGCTTTGCAAGTCCCCATCTCCCTTAGCCTGGGATGGTGACAGGTCAATATGTACTGCATATTTGAGCTTCCTGGACATGACTTACTGTGACACAACCTGGTAGCTGTTCCCAGTACAAGACTGAGTAGATCCTAATGGACATTTATTTAATTGCTAAATTATTGTCAAAGGGAGTTTGTGGTGATTTAACAATTGGTTTGATTTAATTTGAGGGTGATGAGCATGAAAATAATGGTTTCCGCTCATAACCATGATGAAGTTGCAATTCAGGTAATGTACATTACCCTGCCGTAATATGGCTGCCTTTCTTCCTAAATGCTAATTGTTCTATCTGGTCACTATGAAGGTAGCTGTAAATGTGATTTCCTGCCAAGAGTTTTACCTCCACACAGTACTTAGTGAATACAAATAAAACAGGGCAACTATAGGTTCACTTAATCACAGCCTAACTGTGTCCATGCAGCCAACTCTTAAGACAGATAAATAGAGAACTAGCTGATGACAACCTTGTGCTTGTAGAGTGGTAGAACATAAATTATTATTATTTTATTATTACTATTCTTGTCTCCCATTTCCTCCTCTCCCAATTGGTCTGGTCCGATATATTTCCCCCGCTAACCCTGCACGTCGGCAGCTCCGCAGCTAGCCAATGCTTTTCATACTGCTCATCAAACAAGGAAGCCCTTATTCAGCTCATTTACGGGATGATGACGCTCACCAACTATACTTGCGCAATTTAATTTATAGACGCCCGATCTGCACACAGGGAATCGCTGGAGAGTAATGTGGCAAGATAGATAATCCAATTTATCTATCCCAAGTACCGGCAACGCTATGCCAATATGCGCTACCTCATGCTAGAGGTCTGGGTGAAGTTGGAGAAGCCATAGCCAGGCTTGAAATACTGACTATCATGACATAGTTTTTCCTGCAAAGCCTGTATGCTGTGAGTGGGTCAGTCGATGTGTTGGTAAAACGTCCTTCAACTCACGTTTGTTAAAATCCCCTGAGACCACGATTGCAGCATCAGCGTACATGGTTTCTAGTTTGCTCAATGAATAGAGTCATTCGTTGAGTGCTGAGATGCTATCAGCATCAGGGGAGATGTAAACAGACAGCTTTATGACCCTGGTAAACACTCTTGGTAGATAGAATGGGCGACATAATATCACCAGGAATAGGGCTTGGGCGCCGCGTTGCATTCTGGGTAATGGCGGCCATGTTGATGGCCTCGCGAATGTCAACATACAGCAATTCGAATGAGGAGAAGAAGCAGAGTTGGGAGAAAGAAAAGTAAAAAATGTGTTAAAATCCAGAAAAGGCACTATTAAAGGTTTGGATCCCTATGAACTCCCCAACAAAGATTGGGGCACCGACAAAGACTTGCTGTTGCAGTTTTACATAAACGACATCTTCGCCTACCTTGTTTGTGGTGTGAGCACCTACACTTCGTAACAGTTCTGAAGCTACAAATCATTGCGAGTCTCATGTGCAGTTCACAAATGGATGGGTTCAGGAGCTGTAGATCATAAAGCCGTCAAACAGTGGGAACACAGTAATCCAGACAAAGGTAAGCAGTGCTCCACCTAGATGCTAGTTTAGTAACCGTTAGTGCTATTAAACAACCATTCACACATGTAATACTTTTAACTATGTGTTTCAAAAGTGTAGTTAAGAGCTATCAACCCTCCCGTTTTTTCCGGGTTTCTCACATATTTGAGCTCTTTCCCGCTGTCTTCTCGTTTTAGTATTTTTCTTGTAAAATATCCAGTTTATGAATACTCTCAACATTAACGTTAGCCCTTCCATCGGACCTGCCAAAGTACGTTGTCCTGTTGCTACCCCTTGAAGAATTAGCATATCATGAAAAGGGTCTCTAAACGAGCTATTAACCTAATAATCTGAAACAACTAATTAACTCTAAACATCTGCAAAAGATTCCTGAGGCTTTTAAAAACTCCCAGCCTGTTTCATTACTCAAAACCGCAATCATGGGTAAGACTGCCGACCTGACTGCTGTCCAGAAGGCCATCATTGACACCATCAAGCAAGAGGGTAAGACACAGAAAGAAATTTCTGAACAAATAGGCTGTTTCCAGAGTGCTGTATCAAGGCACCTCAGTGGGAAGTCTGTGGGAAGGAAAAAGTGTGGCAAAAAACGCTGCACAACGACAAGAGGTGACCGGACCCTGAGGAAGATTGTGGAGAAGGACCGATTCCAGAACTTGGATGACCTGCGGAAGCAGTGGACTGAGTCTGGAGTACAAACATCCAGAGCCACCGTGCACAGGCGTGTGCAGGAAATGGGATACAGGTGCCGCATTCCCCAGGTCAAGCCACTTTTGAACCAGAAACAGTGGCAGAAGCGCCTGACCTGGGCTACAGAGAAGCAGCACAACAAAACAACAACACATTTTTGTATGTCATTTGGAAATCAAGGTGCCAGAGTCTGGAGGAAGACTGGGGAGAAGGAAATGCCAAAATGCCTGAAGTCCAGTGTCAAGTACCCACAGTCAGTGATGGTCTGGGGTGCCATGTCAGCTGCTGGTGTTGGTCCACTGTGTTTTATCAAGGGCAGGGTCAATGCAGCTAGCTAGCAGGAGATTTTGGAGCATTTTATGCTTCCATCTGCTGAAAAGCTTCATGGAGATGAAGATTTCATTTTTCAGCACAACCTGGCACCTGCTCACAGTGCCAAAACCACTGGTAAATGGTTTACTGACCATGGTATTACTGTGCTCAATTGGCCTGCCAACTCTCCTGACCTGAACCCCATAGAGAATCTGTGGGATATTGTGAAGAGGAAGTTGAGAGATGCAAGACCCAAAACCCTGGATGAGCTTAAGGCCGTTATCGAAGCATCCTGGGCCTCCATCACACCTCAGCAGTGCCACAGGCTGATTGCCTCCATGCCATGCCGCATTGAAGCAGTCATTTCTGCAAAAGGATTCCCGACCAAGTATTGAGTGCATAACTGAACATAATTATTTGAAGGTTGACTCTTTCTTTTTTTTTGTATTACAAACACTTCTATTATTGGTCAGATGAAACATGCTAATTCTTTTAGATATGAATTTTGGGTTTTCATGAGCTGTATGCCAAAATCATTAGTATTAAAACAATAAATGACCTGAAATATTTCAGTTGGTGTGCAATGAATCTAAAATACATGAAAGTTTAATTTTTATCATTAGATTATGGAAAATAATGAACTTTATCACAATATGCTAATTTCTTGAGAAGGACCTGTATGTTTTCAAAGCATCGTTTTGCTTACTTGAAAGAAACAATGTATAAAATGAAAATCATACACCATCTTTAACTTATCAGAATGAAAATAATAAAAAAAACAATTTGCGGTGGTTATGTCCAAATAATTTAGCAAGTCGGCCAGGTAACCTGACACCGTTTCCTCAACAGTGTTGCTTAGTTACCTCTGCACATGCGCAATAACCCTTGAACTCTTGGGAGCTGTGAATGCAAGTGCCAGTTTACACCCGATCAAAGTATTTTATGGATATAACCACGGCGAAATATTTTTTTGCGGAAAAAATACGTTTTGGAATATTGAATTGTATGACTTCGACAATCGACTAGTGTGGACTTCACTGGAAAATGGGAAATAAACTAAGGTATGTACACAAACTTATTTGTTCAAACTCGCTGTGTTTATTATAAGGAATCAGTGCAAATGGATATGGACTAGTAATGACATTTTGAACATGTTTAGTGGCTCAAAGCACG
>JACXGM010002795.1:0-23049 GCA_016801145.1 Umbra pygmaea | reverse complement strand
TCAGAAAAAGGTAAACACGGTTTTGGCAATACAGATTGTTTGAGTTATTAACGCTACGGACAGCACTTCGGATATGCAAACAACAGAGCTACGTTTTGAAATCGCCCGGAATTCTCCTTTAAGACTAAAATTTCACTTTAAGAAGCTTGAAAAATATGGTCCCAGGTTTTTAAAAAATGTTGACTTTCAAATGTTTGCCGTTAACAAATTGAATAAAAGCAATTGAAATAGCTCAACACATCGAACACTTCAAGTGGTTTCCCCATATTTTCAACTGCAAATGACTCAAAGTTATTCAACCCCTTCATGGGCAAGCATCTTTAATACTTAGTAGAGCACCATTTTGCTGTTATGACATGCTGCAAATGAGATGTATAGCCAGACACCAGCCACTGGCAGGGTTCACAACATTTGTCATGAGCAATGACCTCCAGTTCTGTATTATTCTTGGGTTTGCCCCCCAGAGATTTCCTATGGGGTTCATGTCAGGTGACTGTGATGGCAACTGGAGTATCTTCCACGACTTCTTCTGCAACCAAGCCGTGGTGGAATTTGAGGTATGTTTGGGATCATTGTCCTGTTGAAAGGTCCAATGACGCCCAAGCTTCAGCTTCCTCACAGACGGCATTACGTTTTCTCCTAGGATTTAACATTTTTTTTCGTTGTTCCACTCAGATTGTTAGTGTAGCATACAAATGCTAACAGGTGTTTCCAATATTAGCACCTTTTTTTAAGTTTTAAATGAGCTGTGCACACAGGCTGTCATTTTGAGTACCGCACACAATCCTGTCCCTGATTAATTAGTTAGTGAGAACACCAAAGTCACATCTCTTAGCAAGCAATTTCAGCGTGGAGACATTTGATGGTATTGTCTCCTCTGTTAAATTATTTTTTGTGTTGAACACATCCATTATCAAATACTTTACTGGCAAACATATTTCCTCTAATTTCTTTATCAATACATTTGGATCACCTTTATCCACCTCATATTTATCCAAAACATCATAGTCCGCTAGATTCAGAATGTGAGGCTTTACCATTCTGGAGCTGTCTGGTAAGTCTGCCATGCAATACACATTCTTTCTTGAAACGCAGCCAGTAATTTGCAATAGTTTCATCAAAGACGAGGGGATCGATATGCCAGAAACCAAGTGCTATATTCCCCTAGCGTCTGAAACTATGTAAATGTATGCAGCAATTATGTAGACACAGTTTGCCGATCTCCGGTATTTTATTAATATCTTCCATGTTACACTAACATGGCAGCCTGAGTCTATGTCTTACTGCCCTGCATGTCCCACCTATCACCTTTCATAACCCATGGTAACTAATGACAGCCAATCACAGTTGCACAACAATCTCAACAAAATGTTTTAATGGTGCTGACCAGTTACTTGATCATCCCCACTGAAATTGCCAGGTTCCTGTATACCTGACGTGTTGTATGTATTTGACTTCAGGTCCATTGTGTATTCGAGTTTCTTTCCTGTTTGAATTGTTTATATTCTGTTTCCCGCTTTAGAGACCAGCTGACATTATCAAATGTATGCCGTTCTCCATCACCTTTCTTAATTGGTTCACAGCTGCAAGCAATGGCTCAATTAGCTCTGTATTTAAGCCTAGTCCTGTGTGTTTGTAGCTGTCGGTAATTGTCTATCTGTCCGTGCAGATGTTTGATGTATGTATACGGTTTTGCCCCTTGAGGCTATATTTATTATGTATAAGTGTTTCAGTTATAAAAACCATTTGCTTTTCATCCACTCCTTGTGCATTTGCTTCCAGAACTCCACTGCACCGTGGATTATAATCGTTACATGTGGCATGATTACACTCACCAACTATACTATGCAATTATATTTACAGGCACCTGATCTGCACACAAGGAGTCACTGGAGAGTGACATGGCAAGTTGGAGAAGGAATAGTCAGGTTTGAACCACTGACTACGATAACATAGCTTATCCTGCAAGGCAGCGACTTAGCCCACTACACAACACAGACCCCCCTTGTACCATGGAATTACACACCTCTTGCCTACTACATTTCTAAACCGTGTCAGTCAGTCTTACTGTGTGTTCTAAACCAATTATGTGTTTTCAAATGTGGAACATTTCAGCAGAAAATATATTTCAATTGGTTAAATGTGACGGTTACCCCCATTATCCCCCATTGGTTGAGGAAGTGTTTGGAGTTACCATGTTTTACATTATAAAGAAAATGATAAACCAGGTCGATTTTGAAAGCTAATTTATATGTAAATACGGAGGTCCCGGAAAACATTACACAACACAGCAACGCAACGGACTGATTAACCCCATCAGACCCTGCATCTATTACAATGGACATCACGTCAGCGCATTTTCTCACCTCATTTAAAGCCTGCAGTACATGAGAATGGACACTTGTCAACCAAACAAGTGGCAGTATGGCTCTGCATGTCGTAATTTGAAAGAAATCCACTACATTGAATGTATTGATTGATTCACAAGATGTTTCCCCCTGTCACATAAACTTTTGCAGCATAACATCTTAGAACTGAGACAGGGGGGTCTGGAAAAGTGGTCCTGCACAAAGAAAACCTCAGGCAGGAGCATATAGAAAGAGATGAGTCTTTAGCACACACTTAAATGGCGAGACTTAGTATGCATCTCACACGAGTTGGCAGATCATTCCACAAAAGTGGAGTTCTATATGAGAAAGCCTTTCCTCCAGCTGTTTGTTTTCAAATTCTAGAAACAGTAAGGAGTACTGCATCTTGTGATTATAGCGTACGTGTAGGTACATATGGTGGCACCAAATCAGACAGATAAGTAGGGGAAAGTCCATGTAGTGCTTTGTAGTTTGAAACCAGCTCTAGCCTTTGTGTTAAGCTCTACCTTAAGTGTTTAGAGGGTCTTTGTCTGGGGAGCCAGAAAATATAGTATTGCAATAATCCAATCTTTAGGTAACAAATTGATTAACGTTTCTGCGTAATTTCTTGTTAGAAAGTTTAGAATTTTTGCAATGTTCCAAATATGGAAAAATGCTTCTCTTGAGATATGTTTTACATGTTCGCCAAAAGAGCGATCTGGGTCCAGTGTAACACTAAGGTCATTCACATTTCTTTTGAAATGACTGTACAACCATCTATGATCATTGCCAGATTCAATAGCAGGTGTCTGTTTCTTTGGACCTACAACTAGCATTTTTTCAGAGTTTAGAAGTAAATCATTTTATGTCATCCACTTCTTTGTCTTTTTCCCCCTCCCAATTTTCTTCCCTTCCCAATTACCACTAACCCTGCTGGCAGATCCGCAACTCCTTGGATAAATCTGTGGGATGTTGAGGGGCACGCCCATGGTTCATTCACCCACATGTCGCCCAGCCACCAATTCTCTTCACACTGTTCATCCAACATGGAAGAATTTAGTCAGATGCACAGGTTGATTACGTTCACCAACTATACTCCCGCAAATGAACATACATGTGCCTGTTCTAAACATAAGGATTCGCTGTAAACCGACGTGGCAGGATAGATAATTTTACTTATCTAACCCAAATCCTGGGCAGTGCTATGCCAATTTGCGCTGCCTCATGCAGAAGGTCAGAGGAAAGTCAGAAAACCCATGGTCAGGCTCGAACCCCTGACCATCATGAAGTAAACTTTCCAATGCAGCAACTACTTTGCCACGCAGACCCCCCACTATTTTATGTCTAAAACACAGGCTTCCAATGTATGCAATTTTGGGGCTTCACCCTTTTTTATTGAAATGTACAGCTGTGTGGCGTCAGCATAGCAGTGAATATTGACATTGTGTTTCCGGATGACATCACCAAGAGTCAACAGATATAGAGAAAATTACAGCGATCCCAAAACAGAAACTTGAGGAACACCAAAGTATATTATTGATTTTTTGGAGGACAAACCATCCACAGATACAGATACAAACAGATAACTTTCCAATAGATAGGACCATGCCAGAAAATGTCCTTTTAGCCCAAAATATAGGTTTCCAAACTGTCTAGAAAAATGTTGTGGTCAATGGTATCAAATGTAGCACTAAGGTCAAGAAGCACAAAAACAGAAGCACAGCCTTGCCTGGATAATACTTGGAGGACGTTTATCAGCTTCACAAGTGCAGTCTCAGTACTATGATAGCAACCAGGCTAGAGCTTTTCATTAGTATTGTTAGTCTTTAGGAAGGTATTGAGTTGCTGGGTGACTGAAAATGGGAGATTCAAAATAGGCAGATGGTTATTTATCCTTTCTAGATCAAGTTTAAGCTTTTTTAACGGTATAGTACACTACAGTCATTTTTAGGGAGTTGGGCACACACCCAGAAGCTAGGGAGCTATTTATTATTTTTAGCACATGCAGGCCAAGCACAAGGAGTATCTCCTTTAGTACTTTAGTTGGAATTAGGGTCCACTTGACAGCTGGAAGGCTTTGAGGCCTTTACTATTTTAGTGAAAGATTCAAGGGATATAGGATTTTAGAAAATCAAATGTCCTTCCTAATCCAAAATCTGTTCTGTGTAATCTCAGGATATGTGAGAAAATATGAGAAATATTCTTTTTAAGGGAGGATTCTGTAATTTATTTTCCAATGGTAATGCTCTTTCCATCAAAAAAGCTCATGAATTCATCATTGCCAAAATCTAGGCCAACTTAATTTGCAGCATTCTGCTTTTTAGTTAACATTGCAACTGTATCAAAAATACATTTTGGATTGTTACTGTTCTATTCAATTCAACTGGAGAAATATTGCAAGCAGCATTAGTGCCCTGTATTCCACTGCTGGTTTGCTTCTAAAGTAAGCAGGGTTGGGCCTGATCAGTCCCAGAATGGGAGACCAATCAATCAAATAAATTCTCTGAATGACAATATTGTTATTTGGAATTTGTGAGAAATTTTGTCTGTAGTTTATGGAATAAAACCAAAATGGTAATCTTAACCCAAACACAGACCTATCAATAGTAAAACTAAAAACAAGGATGATTCTGCAGTGTCCTTTCTGTCCAGAGCTCTATATTTAGGATGGAGGACCTTCATAAACCTACATGCACTGTGAAATCAACGCTCCTATTCATTATCAATAAGAAAAAAGGTGCAAAAAAGGAGTTCGAATGTGACCCGCTGAGCTGTGGTCATCAGTGGTGTTAGGGGGGACAGATAGCTCAGTGGTTAGAAAGTCTGACTTCGGAAGGTTGCAGGTTGGATTCCAGAATGAGTCATGTGTCGTTGTGTCCTTGAGCGAGTCATTCTTTCATTTTTTACCCATTTTACTCATGTCCCTGTGTTCACTGTATGTCACTCTGGATAGGACCATCCACTAAATAACCAAAATGTAAAATGTGTTGTGTTCATATGCTTCCTAATGTATCACAGCCATTTGTGTATGTAATGCACAATGAATTAAAGTGACCTTGTCTGGAAAATGTTTATTTTAAATGAGTCTAGGAAAAAGTGTGTGCATATAATTGTGACAGATGCTGACTGTCTCTTAGTTAAGTTTCAATGGTTGTAGGCATTTGAACAGGGCCCTATAATTGACATGTGAACACAGGCCGCAGCTGGAATAGGAAGGTGTAATGAACGAAGTGGATGATGGAAGACAGGTACAAAAGCACACCTAACTGAAGACAGACTGACAGAGGGCTGACAGGGATTCTGGGTGATTAATATGAGTGGTGGTTCAGATGCTGAGAAATGCGGGACTGTAAGAGCAGGCTGTGACATAGGTGGCAAACCATGTGCTTGTCACATGTCGCAATAGGTATATGGTATGATATATATGGTATGATACATAAAACAACTCTAGATATCTCAATTCGCTCTTTCCAAATTAAGATATATACAATTTTGGTAACAAAACAAATATCAATTCATGGGGAATTGAACAGTCACCATTATGCCAACTATGTCATGAGGAGATAGAAATTATGGATTGTCTATTCTGGTTTTGGCCAGTGGTGGTGAACTTCTGGAATTAAGTTCACAATAGTTTTTTAGGTCATGGGGTCTCTGTGGAATTAAATATCCAGAAAGTGATGTAGGGTGATCTAAAAGGACACAGTCAATCAATGGAAAATATGGTCATTCTCTTGGGTAAAATGTTTATATTAGCCAAACTCAACTGCTGGAACGAGGATTGTGTCCTCTGGCACATTTACTTTTTCTATCACTGTTTGCAGTCGGCACTATAAACATTCTAATAAAAGTGAAACGACTTTAATCAAGTTACTTCTTCCTCACTAATTATTTTACCTACCAAGATATCCTCTAATGTACGGTAAAAGTGCGTAATTGTCCAGTATGTCTTGATTCACCGGTGTTGGCGTGGTGATGTTAAAACAGTGGTTATTAATTTCTGATAATTTAAACAAGGACATGGTGTTGGAAAACTAAAGTATGACATTTCTTTTCTGTATACAGGGAATTACTGCTTCAGTTTTCTAAATATCGTGCAGAAATGTAATGAACAAATCTCTCGGTTGAAAGGAAGCACAGGTTTTTGGTGTTCATGTTTTATTGACAGAAACCGAGCTGTGCAAGTAACATGCCCAAAACATTCAAGAAGACATAAAGAGCTAAAGAGAATGTCCTTGCTAGGGTACCCGCCTGTTTAATCAGTCTGCTCATGTGGTAGAAACATACGGTCCCTTGCAATAGTTTTATGGAAATATATAGTAAAAAGAATGTAGCTTTGATATAAGGTAAGTAATTCCACACATACATGAATAATTAATATAGAATCTTAGTTCAATGATCAACAGTTAGTAAAAAATCATAATTTACTAATACTTAAAAAATGTCTAGAAGGGCTTTATTATGTGTCATTAAATTACTCTATATTTTTTGTTTTTTCCTAAAAGCTGTTAATTATGTGGAAATTATGAATCCAAGATCAAGTTATTCTAAAGCGTAGACAATAACCTATACTACTATGAAGATTGTTCCATTGAAAATTAGATCTGTTCCATTGTAGAATTGTGGCCGACAGAGTGTTAACTAACTCAGGAGACAGGATGTCGCTGGAATGCAATGTATGTACACTCACCTAAAGGATTATTAGGAACACCATACTAATACTGTGTTTGACACCCTTTTGCCTTCAAGACTGCATTAATTCTACATGGCATTGATTCAACAAGGTGCTTAAAGCATACTTTAGAAATGTTAGCCCGTAGTGATAGTAGAGCATCTTGCAGTTGATGGAGATTTGTGGGATGCACATCCAGGGCACAAAGCTCCCGTTTCACCACATCCCAAAGATGCTCTATTGGGTTGAGATCTGGTGACTGTGGGGGCCATTTTAGTACAGTGAACTCATTGTCATATTCAAGAATCCAATTTGAAATGATTCGAGCTTTGTGACATGGTGCATTATCCTGCTGGAAGTAGCCATCAGAGGATGAGTACATGGTGGGCATAAAGGGATGGACATGGTCAGAAACAATGCTCAGGTAGGCCGTGGCATTTAAACGATGCCCAATTGGCACTAAGGGGCCTAAACTGTGCCAAGAAAACATCCCCTAAACCATTACACCACCACCACCAGCCTGCACAGTGGTAACAAGGCATGATGGATCCATGTTCTCATTCTGTTTATTCATCAGACCAGGCAACATTTTTCCAGTCTTCAACTGTCCAATTTTGGTGTGCTCTTTCAAATTGTTGCCTCTTTTTCCTATTTGTAGTGGAGATGAGTGGTACCCGGTGGGGTCTTCTGCTGTTGTAGCCCATCCGCCTCAAGGTTGTGCGTGTTGTGGCTTCACAAATGCTTTGCTGCATACCTCGGTTGTAACGAGTGTTTATTTCAGTCAAAGTTGCCCTTCTATCAGTTTGAAGCAGTCGGCCCATTCTCCTCTGACCTCTAGCATCAACAAGGCATTTTTGCCCACAGGACTGCCGCATACTGTATGTTTTTCCCTTTTCACACCATTCTTTGTAAACCCTACAATTGGTTGTGCGTGAAAATCCCAGTAACTGAGCAGATTGTGAAATACTCAGACCAGCCCGTCTGGCACCAACAACCATGCCATGCTCAAAATTGCTTAAATCACCTTTCTTTCCCATTCTGACATTCAGTTTGGAGTTTAGGAGATTGTCTTGACCAGGACCACACCCCTAAATGCATTGAAGCAACTGCCATGTGATTGGTTGAGTAGATCATTGCATTAAGGAGAATTTGGACGGGTGTTCCTAATAATCCTTTAGGTGAGTGTAAATCTAAAGCCAGTGTGGCCAAACAGGGACAATAGCCAAATGTTTTTTATAGCCATTTGGTCCAACTATGTGTGTTTACTATAGCCTTTAGGTCCACTAGGGATGTTTACTGAAGACTTTTGGGCCAACAACGAGTGCCAACTTATAGATTTCCGAGACAAGCTGGTACCTAGTTAACCAATACTACTTATTTTGAATCAACTGTGTATTTTCCATTAGGTGAAATAACGAATGGCTTTGTTTACAAGACGCATAGCTCAAATTATCACTCATAATGTTTTCAATTTTGTATCTAATGTAACACCGAGTTATTCACTAGAATCCTAAAATGTTAAGCTTTAAGGGCATATGAGAAATGTGTAGATAATCTAAAAAATTGAGTTGTAAACTGTGTTTATAATCGACTGGGTATTTTTCATTAGGTGAAAAAACAAACAGCTTTGCATAGCTTAAATTATCACTCATAACGTTTTCAATTTTGTAACTAATGTAAAACAAGATATTCACTAGAATCCTAAGATCTTAAGCTTTAAGGGCATATGAGACGGGTGTATATTATCTAAAAAAAATGTATGAGCAGTGATTGTAATCCACCTCCTATTTTATTTGAGGTATGTGTGAACAAGGCACGTAGCTCACATTATAAGGTTTAATGTTTATTTTTGTTATAGCTATTGTAAAACAGATACATTAGCTAGATTGCTGAGATTTTAAGCTTTGTAAAGATATGGGACATGTATATATTACCTAAAAATTGGACTTGTGTACTGTGGTTCTAGTCCAGTTTTTTTTGGGGGGGGGAATTAACTGGTTAATACCTGCTCCATTGTCTACACATCCTCCAGACTCTGGATACATTTATTTAGATGAGTATAATAATTAATACATGACACTCATTGCTGCATTGTGTTTTATTTTTTCATTCCTATTCTTTCTGGTATCTCGTCGCCGGATTCTTCTCTTGCGTGCACGCCTATGTGTTCAGGGATCTCCAGATCTACAAAACAGGCAGGCTGCTGACTGTCTCCGTCATGTAGGTGGTGGTTTGTTTTTTAGCATTAGCTTGGAAAGCCATTGTTTCTTCTTGTAACGTCCGGTCCAGAAGGACCGGCGTAAGGACTATTGTTTTGTTATTTCCCTGTGTTTACTCCCTTGCTCCCTCATGTGTTGTGTTTTGGTTCCCCCTTTGTGTTTGTATATATCATTGTGTTTGCTTATGGGTCTGTTTTGGGTTGTCATTTTGGGTTACGTCATTGCTCCCAGATGTGTTGCATTAGTCCTCGTTTTTATTAGTATTTAGTTTGTGTGTTTCTGTCATTCCCCTGTCAGTCAATGTGTTCATATTATGTGTTCCCTGTTACGCATTCCTGTTCTGTGTCGCATATATTGTTTGGAAAAGAAGTCGCTTGCAGTGATGTCGAATGTAGCCTAAGCCGTGTCCTAGCAATTCCTTTTAACTGGTAACATTTACAGGGGGTCACAATATCATCTGAGAGCTATCCTATACCCTATCTTGCTTCAGTATGTCTATCAAAGATACATTTCGAAATGATGTCCCAATTATCACACAATATACACAAACACAAAGCCAGCTAGCTAGATAGCACCCCATCAACACCTGTGACAAAAAGAGCTCCCACCTTACTTCGAGGGATACTCCCCAGTAGAGTGGCCTCATCTTGAGCTAGCTATTTAGCTCCTGTACCTTGACGATAAAATCAATCACTAAATCCTCCGAAATCGATTGACAGCTATATCACCTACTTAGTCCTAATTCATACAGACTGAGCAATATTGTGTCAACCATCTTTTTTTCACATCACATTCATCCAAGTATATAAACAAAATACAAAGTATGTGATCCAAATTGGCTACAACTGGGTCGATTGCCCACATTCTTTAACCCAAGATTGTTGAGCTACTTAGCCAGTCACTGTATCACTAACGATACAATCGGTTACTATTTCCAACCAAGTTGACTGACAGCTATACTTCCTAGCTAGGGTTAAATGGTACAGATTGAGCAATATTCTGTCACTTATTGGTTTTAATTCAACATTCATACAAGTAAATGCACAAACAAATACAAGTTAAGATCATGCTAACCAGATTCTTACTTCTAGTGCTAGACCCTCAGTATCCGGCTGGTATATCCAGTTCCTTTTTAGGAATAATTAAGATTTCCATACACATTGGTCCATGTGAAACTCAGTTGATCTAACAGAGATAGTAATTATCTTCTGTAATCCATAATATTCTCAAACTCACTATGGAAGTTTTATTCTCCAATCAACTCGATTCATGGTAGGAAACTTATAAAGATCAGGAAGACAAATGAACAAATCCTCTGAAACTAGTTGTAGTTTAACAAAAATGCCAATATGCCAATTTCGAAACTTACCTTTGCCAGGTTGAGAGGACGTTTTCTTTTCACACAAATAATCCTTATTTTACAAAGTTGTACCAAGCTCCTTAATGTGGAGAAACCCATATACTGTAACCTTAATGCGTAGCACTCTTGCTACCTCGTCCCTGGTCTCCCTGAGTGAGGGAGTAACCAGATGAGCAAGACAGTCATATAATTACTTAAAGCGATTTAGGAACATAGACAAATTACAGAATTATAGAGTGTTTAGGGAATTTATGTGACTGTGGTAGGTGATGCAAACAATGTCCCATTCATGTTTCCTGGATAAAGTGTCTTCACTTTTTTCTGCATTGATGAATTGGATGTCAAAGCTAGGTGGGCATGAGACAAGGCATCCTACCAGTAGCTTTTGATTGCTCTCCTCCTTGACACTTCTAATTTGACTTACCTTTACCATTCACTGCCTACCTTGACACTTCTAATTCGACCTACCCTATACCATTCACTGCCAAATGTCCTGCGGACAGGTGGCAGGTAACCAAAAGCAAGGCTCAATTTGGGAACAGCACAGCAATAGCATTATATTATAGACTACTCTTCAGTTTGACCAGAGGATCTAGCTTTCTCGTGCAACCAATTATCCAGTAAATAAGTATGAAAGAAGGGAAGAATGGAGGAAGGGGGAGGAAGAGGATGCTCTAGGGATAGAAATATGTTTGTATTGGAGGAGTCAGCAAACAATTTTCTGCATGAATTGGCTAGGCATATCATAGCTCCCTTGGGAAATGGGTTTGTGTAATGTGACATTAAAGTTAACCTCTTACTTCCATCTCTAAAATGTCAACATTAAGCAGAATATTAGCCTTAAGATTGGCTAATGTGTGCCAGAGTTTGGTTGAAGCCGCCTAAGGTCCAAACTTTGAAACACGTGACCCCCCGTTCGAAACCTGTCTCTCTCTACATGCCTGTCTCCCTCTGCTTCAACTTGTCCTGTCAACAAATTACTAGAAATACCCACAAAACTATTGAAGAAAACGGCTTGTCCAGCCACATTTTATTTAATCTCTGAAACACAGAATTAATCTTGTGGAATTAGGTCAGTTGATTCACTATATTTCTATATTACTATACAATGGTAGGGCTGGGAATTGCAAGGGACCTAACGATACATTATTATCACGATACTTAAGTGGTGATACGACATAGCAATTCTTGCTTGTACTGTTATTCGTTATTGAGATTTTCATAACTATATACTTTCTTATGTAATAAAATCATGGAAATCAAGTAAAAAATAATTCAAGTTTTTATTACTGGAATTTAGATGTCTATAATGTCAGGATTATATTGAATGTGTAATCCAACCAAAACTGCACAGTCCTTTGATATACAGTACCAGTCCAACTTTTATTTGTATACATTTTTTAATTAACTTAGATTTTTTCCCTATTTTCTCCATTCCCAATATCCTTTCTAAACCTGCCTTGTCGCCAGCTCCGCAACTCATTGTACAGATCTGTGGGATGACGAGAGGCGCGCACATGGTTCATTCAACCACATGTCAACTTTGCAGCCAATTATTGTCACGCTGTTCACACAACATGAAAGCCTTTAGTCGGATCATGCACAGGATGATTACGTTCACCGACTATACTTCCAATATTGAATTCCAGGCACCTGATCTGAACACAAGGAGCCACTGTAGAGTGATGTGGCAGTATAGACTTATCTGACTTATCTAACCCAAACCAGGCAACTCTATGCCAATTTTGGGTAAGGATTTGGGGACCAGACGTAGACTGTCCTGCAATGCAGCGTCTTAGCCCACTATGCCACACAAATCCTCTAGTCCAACATTTGTACATGCCCCACACACCAAGGGCGCTCCATGTTCTTGTTGATCGAACAGCATGCAAACCACAAGGACATCCCGGTGCAAACAACAGACTTTATTTGACAATTTACACATGGTTAAAATCAATTGGTTATTTACAACCAATAATTTTGGGTCTTAAACATTCAGTATACTCGCCGTTGCCAACCTGGCGTGCGACAATGTGATGTCATTGGAGCGCCGTAACTATTTATACTTGTGCTGGTGCTCGAGACACTAGTTGCAGTCTTCTCCTGAACAGAGGTGTTGCAGCTGAGGAGAGGCTACCGACTTGGATATTTCCATGGACTAGAAGAAGAAAAAGGTGAACGATGGCAGAACTGGCAGCAGCATTGACATTAATGTCAACAGTGGATAAGATGATTTTAACTGTGTTGTTATGAACCATTTAATGTTTTATCATGAACCATTAACTGTGTTATTATGAATCGTTTAGTGTGCCCTCAAACTCGTCCATGCTTCCTGTTTCTGCTTTGTCACAGGAAAAAAAAGAGTGGTTGGCAACCTGTGCTCGCGTGCTCTAAATCCTCTTGTGCCAGAGAAATCTACGTCATATTGACATCACATTGACGCGCGCCAGGTCAGGAATGGCAAGAATACTGAGGCCTTTAGGCACTCTAGCCACCTAATAGCCAATTTTCCAGCCAGAACACAGTCTTCACAAATTCCGCAATCTGTTCGATCCTACTCCGTTGACAGCTGACAGGAGTAAGAAAGACAACAGGTACGAGTGCAGTGTATACATGGAATCCCTGATGGGTATCTGGTCTTGGGTGGTCGGTAATTGAAAAAGGAGGCTCTTTCGCTGGTCTGAGATCCCCGGTCGCTCCGCCAAGGAGAGCAAGGAGCAAATCAATAACCATGTGAGGACACACAACCACTCAAGGTTCCCTAAGGGGATAATTAACACTTCCCTTTCTCCGGAGAGGATAGAGAGCATTGTATGGGTGTCTTCTTCAGTTGCCTCATACTGTCGGTGGAACAGCGCGTTGACTCTTTCAGTCTTCTGTCCCAAATCGCTTTTCTGGTACCCACCAAAATACCACAGGTAAGCAGTAACTTCTTCCTTCTGTATCTCCTTGCCCGTTTTTTGTGTAATTCTCCATCGGTGTACTCCCCTGTCCATGTTCCCTCCATCTGTGTCGCCTCTGACGTTTTGTTCATATAAATCCAGACACAGTGGGAGCCATCAATGGCCTAACATAATCCAGCGTGAACAATCATCTCTTAAATAGTGCAGAGCCACTGTGAAAGCGTAACTCTTGCCAAAATGCAACATAAGGGCTTTTTTTGAATGTACCCGAGTCAAACTTTGGTTTAAAAGCATAACTAAGACAGAAATGCCACTTTTAAGATTTTCCCTATTTTTGGATTTGGTCAAATTGCCTTTTGAACAGGAGTGATGGGGCACTAATATGATAACATCAAAATCGCTAATTTTTAAACACTAAGAAGGCTCGACACAACATGAAACTTTGCTTGTGGTATCACCAGGGGCTGTACACATGAACTCGAGCATTGAGAACAATGTTTGTGTACACAGAATTTACTAAAAAGAAAGGTTTTGTACAACTCAACTTAGCAGTTTGTGTTTTTATTGGCTCCCATTTTGCCAGTCAAAAAGTGTCGATTTCCGAATGCAACGTAACAGGGAGGAGAGTAAACATGGAACGCTCCTAAAGCTTAGTTCCATATAAATGCACAAATAAGTTGTTTTGTCTTGAATAGATATTGCCATGAGCGAATTGGGTAAGTTATCATGCGTTTCATTGGAATTACAACTTCATGACATGTCCTCCTATGGAGTCTGTTCATTCCAATTCGAAGAGTGACACTTTTTGACTGGAAAAATGGCAGCCAGCAGAAACACATGGATAGATGCGGGATGGTGAGGGGCACTCATATGGTTCATCCAACCACATGCCGGTGAGCTGGCCAATTCTTTTTGTACTTCTCATCCAACACGGAAGAATTTAGTCAGATCCTGTATGGGATGATTACGCTCACCAACTATTATTCTGTGGTTGAATTTACACGTGCCTGATCTGCACACATGGAGTCACTGGAGAGCAATGTGGCAAGGTAGCTGATTCGTCTTATCTATCCCAAATCCCGGGTAGCGCTTAGCCAATTTGTGCCACTTCGTTCTAGAGGTCTGGGGAAAGCTGGAGTAGTCATAGTCAGGGTCGAACCATTGACTATCGTGACGTAGACTGTCCTGCAAATGTAGCAACTTAGCCCACCACACCACACACACCCCAACCACTGAGCCTCCTTCAACACAGTCAGGGCGGCAGGGGGTAGGAGTCTTTATGAGTAACTGCTTTCAGTTTGTGATAGCTGAAAGAAACACCATGAACCATTCTTCTTGACCAGCACCAGTTTGGAAGCCTAAGAGCTCAAGATCTCTCATTACTGTCTAGCATTCCCTGAAGCAGCATTTTCAATCTGCATACAGATTTAGGTGAACAGGCCGATACTGCTAGCTGCCTGGGGAAACGGTCCCTGTGGGAATTTGGTGTCTAAACATATTGGACCAGCCAAAGTCCTTGTTGTGTTCAGCAAATGTTGGGCTCCACCAGGCAGTGCTGTTGTCCTGTCATTAGCCCATCACCCTGTAATGAGAAGACAAGATGGGCAAAATGAGTAGACATACATGTTGTTTCCTTAATCTGAGAGATGTTTCTTACCTCCACGTTGATGACCCCTGGGGAATGGTGATGCAGCACCAGTTCCCTATTTGTCTGGACATATTCTATTCTGGACAATTTGAGTGACCTGCGCCAAGCGGCGGCATAATGGGACATCAACCATGTAGGGGTTACAATTACACAAAGTTTGCAAGGGCGTATATCCCACGTAGTGTATCAGGAGACCATTTGCGGCGTGCAGCTTCAGCCAGGGGGAGTGATTGGCATTCATCACCGTTGAAACACTTGTGGAAGAGAGCTTGGCTAAACATGGTTACTTGTGAACCTGTATCTAAAACACAGTTAACTTTCTTCCATTAACTTACTTCTACCTGCGGGCATTTAGCGATTAATCAGGAGTTACTGTAGTCGGGAGTAAAAAGGATACAATTAATGTGCACTTATGAAGTTGAAGCATTAATAATTAATGTATTTCCTTTTCTCCCGTTGCAATAGTCTGGGTTAAGAACGGAGAAATGCTTAATAAATGCCTATAGAGGATTTATAGAAAAGACGTGGTTGAATATTTCCTATCTAACTCTCTGACCTCATAATGATCATTTATCCGTGTGTAAACAGCTACGGACTGAAATACCCGCGAGTCAGACAAAGGAGTAGGCTACTTAACTTGAACTGTGTGCGTGATACACGCTGAAACATAGGAGCAGACCGCAACAAGATAACTTACATTAATTACTATCCCATTAATCCTCCACCGGAGCTGTTCTGGGAAATGATTTAGAATGTCTATGACAAAACTTAGTAAATGAATAATATTTAATTCCAATTAAAGGGCATCAAGTACAACACTTTAACCGGACACAGAATTACACAATTATACCAAGAAATTACATGTCGTTTACACTTCTAAATATGATCTAAGATCTAAGCATGTCTTATGCGGTACAGTCTACCTAATACAATATTTATCCAACACATTTGCTATGGCACACTCAGGCGTGTCGCCAGGAGAGTCGTTAAAGAAATCTCATCAGTTTAACCTTAAACAAAGACTTATTTCCCTTCGAGAAGGGACGCCCACAAAGTCCCGCTACATACTAAATATGGTCAGTTCACTGGCTGAAATAGGAGACAACAGAGTACATTACAAATACATTTGTGTCGCCTCGGCGGCGCTATCCGGAAACAAAAGGACTCGGTTATCACATGTTGACTGTGCTTCCCTGTAGAAAGCTAGCATTAATCTCTTCTAGTCGCTCTGTGGAGAAAATCATAACGCATGTATTGAAACCAAAACTCCCTTTATGGGATGATCCAGCAAGCCCCAAAATGATATCATGATATACAGTATAATGTTGAGCTCTCAGCTTCTTGTTTGACTACCCATAGTGGGGGTTTTGGCCCCCCTCCCTTCCGGGTCTCACTCCAAAAGTCGTCAAGAGTGTAGAGCCTGGTAGTTCTTAGACAGCTGCTATAATCAGTCCTGTGGAACATCTAAAAATCCACTACATTACTAGTGGTCTCCACCACTGGTATACCCACCGCACAGTACAACCTCCTACAATGAGTTGTGCTGAAAATCTGTCTGAGGCCGACTACACCCAGAGCAATAACGCTGGACGTGCCCCGCTTCCGAAAGTCTCTACAAATGGGGCAACCTTGGCAATCCCACAAAAAAAATCGAGCCTGGTAGGCAGCTTTGGCTAGGGCCTGTGGTACTGATGGTGTGCTACGGGGGCGTGAGCTTCCCTCTGTCACCGGTTAAAATTAGTTGTGAATTTCCTTAATAATTACCATGTGAAATGTGTTGTGACTCTGATTGTAGGGTCTCTTATAATTGGTTTAGATCGATGCGATTAGTGTCAGGGGTACCAGGGCGAGGTGAATCGCGAGTGAATGTGGTATACGGCTGTTGGATCCAGGTCTCATCGCCTGCACACTGCTGTTCTTGCTCTAGGGCGATAGCTTCAGTACAGATGGCTGCAAGAATCAATTGTGAGTTGTGGCGTAGCTGGCGATTAATTTCCGGCTTAATTGGCCCTGACCTCAGGCCCATTATAAATGTATTTAGAAGGTCTTCGTCTACCCTTCTGGATCTTTCTCCTGCCATTTGACATACATTTCTCACAAATGGAGGATGAACATTTTCATCCTCTCCTCTCTGTTTTGCTTACATTTTATAAACCCAGCGTAACTGCCCTCTAGTAGCCGTCTCCCAATATAGTTTTTATGTGCTCTCAATAATGTCTGGCCATTTGCCCTTTTCCCTACTGTAAACCGTGTTGCATGTCATTTAGCCTCCTCATCTAATGCTGTATAAATAAAATCAACTTGCTGCTGTGCTGTAAGCCCCTGAGCCCTTCACCTCACCTCTACATGAGCCCTAGCTCCAGTCCTTAAAATGTCTGATTATTTCCATCAAACATGGGCACGCAAGGCGCAAACCAAGGCATGACTAAATTAGCAATCTGGCTAGGGCTATCTACAGATTCTATAATATAAGCCATATCGACCGTAACGTCCAAGTAATGTTTGCAATCGTGTGGGTGATGGCAAAATAATACATTATGTTCTTGATGATCCCACAGCAAGCAACCACCAGGACACATATACAGTAATAGTATAATACAAAAAACATTCAATTTACAATCAGTTCTTTACTACGCATAACACCAAACATCAATTCAAAAACAACATTCTTGGCTTCAAATAACATGAAAACTCTAAAACATCTTAGACACTCTAGCCACCTAATAGCCAATTTGCTAGCTAAGACACCGTATTATGCTAAAAAAAAAAAAGAACAGTCTTATTTTTCTCCCCCCTTTAGTCTTTAGTTCTCCAGAGATGGTGGTACATTAACACAGTGTCACCTGTTTCCAAAGCCACAGTCTCATTCCTGATCCCCTCCTCACGCTTCTATCTGATGAAACTCCTTTCACATGCATCCCCTGCCAATGGTAGATGTACCGTAATCCGTTTAGTCCAACTCTGGTGACAGCTGACAGAGGAGTTAGAAAGACAACACTCTGTAATAATAATAATAATAATAGTACACTGAACCCACTCACATGGGGTGCATACATAGTTATGACTTCCCTGCTGGGGTTGCCAGGTCAAGCAAAAATCTCTAGCCGAATCACCGTTCAAAACTAGCCCGAAATGCTTTAAAACTATCCCAATTTCCATACACACAACAAGAGTTGACATATTTTACCAATTCTTTTCTCCATAATTAAAATGTAAATTTAAGTCTTTACATTTTTATTTATTCTCTTAATTTCTCAATTTGTATTGTTTTGTTAACCTACATTTTTGTCATGGCGTGCATGCTGTGCCTGTGCAGTCTTTAGTCTGCTCCGAAAGTCTACTCACTCTCTCCCTACATGTCAATAGCTGTCTCCTTCCCTACCAGACAAAAGCTGTCTCCTCTTCCAGAAAATAGCCATCTCTTTCTCTACAGGCTCATACCACCACCTACTTACAGTAGCAGTTACATACAGCCGTTTAACCCTCAAAATTTGGTGTTTAAGTTGGCCTTGCACTTCATTGATATTTATAAACAAACCTATTGAGACACAGACTTTACTGCATGATGTCACTGTATATAGCCATGAGCTTTAAAAACATTTACATTGTTTGTTAGTGTGGGATACATGGAAACCATAATAGAAATCCATATTGGCATTCCCCCAGGTGTAAGAACCAGTGTAACACCTCTGGGGCACATTCAAATAGGTACATATTTTCACTATTCACCCCATACTATTTATCATAAACCTAACCATAACCCCCCCAAAGTTACCTGTTTTATTACACTGAGGTGTCCTACTTCAGTCTAGAGATGTTATTTTAATATAATCTTTATTGTCAATCTGTAAAACATTCATTCCAATGCTATCAGATCTATAGTCAACTAATTTAGTGTGTGAATGATGAATGACATGGCCAATTTTAACATTAATGTATATTTTCATGTAATACCAGTTGCATTTAATACCACATGTAAGTAAAGCAGAATAAATTCATTATCAGTTTCAACAACTTGATTTATCAATAATTTAATAAAAAAATTATGTTTGGACTATTATTGCTGTATGTACACAGTAAATATATGTACAGTCATGGTCAAAAGTTTTGAGAATGTCGAAAATACAAATTTTCACAAAGTCTGATGACTCAGTGTTGATGATGGCAATTTGCATATACTCGAGAATTGCTAAGTCCCTCTTTGCCATTAAAGTGAACTTAATCCCAAAAAACATTTATACTGCATTTCAGCCCTGCCACAAAAGGACCAGCTGCCATCATGTCAGTGATTGTCTTGTTAACACAGGTGAGATTATTAACGAGGACAAGGCTGGAGATCACTCTGTCATGCTTATTGAGTTAGAATAACAGACTGGAAGATTTAAAAGGAGGGTGGTGCTTGAAATCATTGTTCTTCCTCTGTCAACCATGGTTACCTGGCAGGAAACACGTGTCGTCATTATTGCCTTGTGCAAAATGGGCTTCACAGACAAGGATATTGCTGCTAGTAAGGTTGCACCTACATCAACCATTTATTGGATTATCAAGAACTTCAAGGAGAGAGGTTCAATTGTTGTGAAGTAAGTGTCAGGGCACCAAAGAAAGTCCAGCAAGCGCCAGGATTGTCTCCTAAAGTTGATTCAGCTGTGGGATCGGGGCACTACCAGTGCAGAGCTTGCTCAGGAATGGCAGCACTCAGGTGTAAATGCATCCGCATGCAAAGTTAGGCAAAGACTTTTAGAGGAATGCCTAATGTCAAGAAGGGCAGCAAAGAAACAACTTCTCTTCAGGAAAAACATCAGGGACAGACTGATATTCTGCAAAAGGTACAGGGTTTGGACTGCTGAGGACTGGGGTAGCCATACGGAAAATACCTTGTCTGGAGAATTCAAAGTGAGCACTACCATTAATCCTGTGTCATGCCAACAGTTAAGCATCGTAAGACCATTAATGTGTGGGTTGCTTCTCAGCCAAGGGAGTGGGCTTACTCACAACTTTGCCTAAAACAAAGCCATGAATAAAGAATGAAACCAACACATCCTCTGAGAGCAACTTCTCGCAACAATCAAAGAACAGTTTGGTGATGACCAATGCCTTTTCCAGCATGATGGAGCACCTTGCCTTGAGGCAAAAGTGACAACTAAGTGGCTCAGTAAACACAACATCAAAACAAATACCTGACAAATTCTGACAAACTCCAAGCATTGATCATACAAGAACTGGCTGCCATCAGCCAGGACAGCATGCCAGGGCGGAATGCAGAGGTCTTGAAAAAGAAAGGTCAATGAATGACAGCTCTTTATTATGTAGCCCCCTCTTTCAAGGGAACAAAAGTGGACAATTCACTCAAAAGCTGTTTCCTGGACAGATGTGCGCTATTACTTCATTATTTCCTCATCAATTAAGCAGGTAGAAGGTCTGAGTTATTTCCAGGTGTGGCATTCATATTTGTAAGCTGTTGCTGTGAACCCACCACATGCGGTCAAAGGAGCTCTCAATGCAAGTGAAACAGGCTATCCTTAGGATGCAAAAAAATAAAACTAAAATGATATCATAGAGATAGCAGGAACTTTAGGAGTGGCCAAATCACAGTTTGGTACATTCTGAAAAAACAATAATGCACTAGTGAGCTTTGCAACACAGAAAGGCCTGGATGTCCACGAAAGACAACATATGATCATAGGATCCTCTCCATGGTAAAGAAAACCTCCTTCACAACATCCAGCCAAGTGAAGAAATATCTCCAGGAGGTACATTAGGCATATCATTTTAAGTCTACAATAAAGAGAAGACACAAGAGAAATACAGAGGCTTCAACACAAGGTGCAAACCATTCATAAACTTCAAGAATAGAACGGCCAGATTAGACTTTGCCAGACAACATCAATAGAAGCCAGCCCAGTTCTGGAACAACATTCTTTGGACAGATGAAACTAAGATCAACCTGTACCAGAATGATGGGAAGAAAAAAGTATGGAGAACGCTTGGAACGGCTTATGATCTGAAGCATACCACATCATCTGTAATACACAGTGGAGGCAGTGTGATGGCATCAGCATGCATGGCGTTCAATGGGACTGGGTCACTGATTTGACACAGAAACAGCTGGAGGAATTCTGAAGTGTATATATTGTCTGCTCAGATTCAGCCTAATTCTGCAAAGTTGATTTAACAGCGCTTCACTTTATAGATGGACAATGACACAAAACATACTTCTCAAGCAACCCAGGAGCACATGCCAACCTTGAGACATTTATGAGTACCACTTAAGTGTACTTATTACACAGTGTATGGTGGTGGTGCACAGCATTTGGGAAGTGGGCATTCTACCATCTCAATAACAAAGTTGAACACATAGTTCATCTGACCACATGTTGCCCTAGGCGACATGTGGATTATTTTTTGCACTGTTCACCCAACACGGAAGCCTTTAGTCAGATCATGCACAGGATGATTATGTTAATACACTATACTCCCGTAATTGAACCCACATGCGCCCAATCTGGACACAAGGAGTCGCTGGAGAGCGACGTGACAGTATACTTAATGATTTTATGATGAAATTTATTTTACCCAAATCCCAATCAGTGATATGCTAATTTGCACTCCCTCGTGCAGGAGGCTTAGGGAAAGTCAGAGAACCCATGACTATCATGATGTAGACAGAGGTGGACATTTACTTGAGTAAAAGTACTTTTCTGAGTATCGCTGTTTTCACAAGTTTTATTTTACCAGCGCCCATGGTTGATATTTTTTTAACTCTTTATTTGTTTTATAAGTCACTGTTAAGATGTGAACTCCCTTTACCTGATCATTTTGGTCTTAAGTAGGGGCATCCCAAAACATATGAACTCAGATTTACTCAGAAAAGTACTTTTACTCAAGTATATGTCCACCTATGGATGTAGACTGTCATACAAAAATTATAATCTCTAAAATTTAGAAATCCTAAAACTGACTCAGTGGCAATTTTAACCATAGAAATATAATTAAAGAAAACATACCATTATGTCCCTATTAATGTTACTAGCAGGTAGTACTATGCAGAACATTTCCTATTGTTGGGATAGATGCTGTCTAGTGGCAGTCTCCAGTTAATTTTGTCCCCTGCCTGTACATGATGTTTGCAGTCTAAAAAGGAGGGCAGGGTGTGCATTATGTCAAGTCTGTCTCCTCATCCAACATCACCAGCGCCTCCCTCTACCGGCTAGGGCTTGCTGCGCTGCACTAACGTGAAACACTGCTGTACATGACGTGAAACAATGCTGTACATAACGTGAAACAATGCTGTAAATAACGTGCTGTCATATGAATCACACCACTCGTTAAAAAAGGTCTCCAAATGTAGGACTATGCATTTAACATTTCGATTACAACTATAGGTATCTGTGTCTTTCTAATGAGCAACGTCTCTACTGTTAGTTGACTAAAATCTGTGAAGTTAGTTGCACAAGCACTATGTAGCTAGCTAGCTAACCTACCTGCATTACAACCTTAACGTTAGTTTACTTACCTTTATTTTACCAGCCAAGTGGAGCAAGTTGGAGCAATGGCCTGGGGAGAAGTGGGGAGTGTCATGTATGCTCTAAGCACAGGGAAAAAGTGACACCAAAGTATCGTTCATATAGAACTTTAATAATAACTAATATAGAGCGAGCACACGGGGTGTTAAACAAAGGGGTATGCTTCTACAAATATGTATTTAAAGGGGAACTATGCAGTTTATTTAGCTTAATTTACCTTAACTGAACAGCTTCAAAGTCAATGGAATGGTTGTATGACTTCTTTCGAGTTGATTTTTGGTCGTATCGCTCCCCCCTAGTGTCTGTGAGCTGAAAAACCACACTTGCAACTTTGAGTCGGCGATCGCAGGCCTCAGCTTCAGGAAGTTATCGCGTT
>JACXGM010002794.1:32039-44963 GCA_016801145.1 Umbra pygmaea | reverse complement strand
TGTGTCAAAGGGGCCGAAAAAAGATCAAGCTCCATTTTTAAGGCTTCAGCCGACATACGATGTAAAAGAGCCATTAGAAAATAAAAGCAGACCTACTCTTACATCGCTTTTGTCTAACTGTCTTCTAACTGGTAACCTTCTCTTTTTAGGTTTGCGTAGGGGGCGTAGACCAGGGGGTCTCTTTTTTGGTCTTCATGAAACAGTATCAAGCCACCTGATCCTTGTTGGTTGTCTGGTTCACTGCGTCTAGTGAGGACATTAGAGACCACCTACCAAAAAAGTTTTTAGCAGCCGTTTTTAAATGAGGTTTGACTATGTTGAATCCTGACTTGACAAAGCGTAGCACCATTCTAAAGAGATTACAGAATATACCCCCTATCCCGCCTCCATACATGGTTGGCAAACCATAATAGCCAGGTAATCCATTTCCAGGTCAAAAGTGTAGTTTAAAAATCACTTTAACATACAGAAAGACTATAGTTTTATTCTGATCCGTCTTGATCTCAATCTGTATATATTCAATATAATTTTTGGCTAGAGGTACGTAGTGGGGCTTGGGTACTCAATTGTGATGAGTTCTCTCATTGTTCCATATATATGAACTGTACGCAGGAGTGGAACAATACTGCCACCCACCCTTTGATAGTCTATAATATCCGTATACACAAACATGGTGTAAAAACCTCAGTGTATGTACGCAGTGTAGGGGAATACATTGTCCTTTATCCTGAACCAAGTATTCGAGTACAATCCCAAGACATAATCCAAAGTACCTTGGGCCTTGATGGCCAGATCCTCTTCCCAACCAATGTCTACTAACCACTTTGAATACTCTCTCAGACAGGGGCAGTTTGTAGTCCAATTTATTTGCTGCTTTGGATACCTCATAGACAACTGTTTCTAATGATAACGATTTATAGTAACCAAACTTTATAATCTCATCACTTTGGGCGTATGAGATCCTTATATGGATAAGATGTCAAGATCCTTTCTATGGATATTAGACTAGTTATGAGGGTGTGATCTCTGCAATGCCTACCTCCCATTTTCCTCGGAGCTCTATAGTTTTAGCAAAACTGGTAATGTATTACAAACTTTTGTTTTACATATCTGCATATCTGCAGATGCATTGATGGGTAGTGTCAGATAAAATCCTCTGTTTTTTCCATGGCATACAACATGTGGTTGACTTGTGTTTAGAGTTTAAGAATTTATCCTGTTGCATCCATTACCTTAGAATCTAAAACCCAACTGTTGAACCTTTCGGGCCAGTTTTTCCATCAAACTAAAACCATTGTTTTTCCATTTTGTTTCTTTCATTTTAGAATCTCATCTACGTGAAAGATCTTGTCTTTACCAATCGTAACTTTCTGAAGTTCTTTTTCATAAAACGTACCCTCGATAGATTCTCCGTCATAATCTTTTAACTGGTACATGGGAGGAATATGTGGTATACAGTCTGCCACTGTAAATAGCTTGACACTGTAACCCTGTTCATGCTTTTTGTCAAAAGCATTACGCAACTTTGAGATATGGACCAGGTTGCAATTTTTGAATTTAAAAGAAAGCTAATTTTTGCGAAGGGGAAACAAACCAGAAATTTTTTTTAAAAACATGAAAGCAGTGGCGGCTGCTAGTCTTTCAAAGAGGGGAAGCTCATTTTCAGCCTACAACATAAAAAAATTAAAGTTATATGTAAATTCTCCCCTTCGTTCCTTTAAAAAAAAAGCTCTGTGACCAGGGTTGCCAACTCTCATGCATCTGGCCTGACACTCACGCTTTCAACATCAATCTCACGCTCTCACGCACATGCAAGAAATGTCACGCCAAAATCTAATTTTCTCACCTTTCAATCCAATTTTCTGTTGATGACTAGACCACAGCGTATCAATGACAGGAGAGGAGGCCCACAGCTGTAACATCTGCCTAAAACGTTCTAACTGCATGATTCTCTGATCGTTGATTCGCTGAAAACCTTGCACCTGACACGTCAGTTGCGTGTGAAATGTTCAGAGAGTTAGGTTCGGAACATGGTTTGGAGTCAGAGCCCACTGCCAGGGTTGCCAACTCTAACGCCTCTGGCGTGACTCTGACGCTTTCAGAATTTAAAAATAAGTGTTTCCATTCTATTAGCCATTTTTTCCTAAATCATGGTTTACACTAAGTAAACAAGGACTGACACTTCTAAAATTATGGTTAGGGTTAACAAATGTGTTCTCCACGCTCACGTGCACGCACGCGCGCACAACAATTTTTTTTACAGAGTCTCACGCCAGCCAAACTACCAAAGTTGGCAACCCTGTGTGACCCTGTTGTACCATCTAGGCGTATTTCCAGTGACTTGACCAGTGTCCTTTCAATGACCAGCAGAGGGAGGCTGCTTAAACGGCCTTGGCCCATTGTGTTACGGATTTAGGACTTGAGCCTTTCTAAACCTGCAGATGTAGCTCCAATTGTTGCCACTAATGAGAACAGTTTGGAAAGCGGAGGCATTGCACTGTCTTTAAGGAACCCCATTAGGTTAAACTGATACAAGGAATGTGGTGTATACTTGTATGCAGGGCAGCTGACAGGGGGGGACAACCGGGTATGTTGTCCCGGGCCTAGTCCTGAGGGGGGCCCCAAATTTTGTTTTTGCACAGTAATTTTTTTTAGTGGGGGGCCCAAAATGTGGAGTTTGTCCCGGGCCCACAGATTCCTGTCAGCAGCCCTGCTTGTGTGAAATATATGATGAAAATTGGCTAGCAATCTTGCCAAGCAAATACCAAGAAATAGGTTGCAGCAGTTTGTCTTTCGACTACTAATCCATGATGGGACTGAGCTTGAATAGCTTCGGCGACTTTTTATACTACAAAATCGCTGTCAATCAAAAGGAGGTGTAGTCTTTTGACAGACACTCCAATCATCACGCAGAAGCCCGGAGTCCAGGCCAGCCCACTCCTCCATTCATTCCCAGAGACGCTGAGCATCCGTGGGTGGGACAAAATCGCAGCATTTATCCAATGACAGTCTCGTTTCAAAGCACTGAAAAAAACTGTTCAAAGCAGCCCCATCGAAGTCCATGGATGCCAGGCTTCAACAGGAAAATTCACTGTGACGCTACGGGAATGTATTAGAAGGAAATCGAGTCAGTTGACCTGCTATATTTAGCTGATTCTGAACAAACTCCTCTTCAAGATGAATGTGTTCTAACGCATGTTTTGTTAATAAAATGTTAACACAATAGTACATATTTGACCATAGATTTTTTGACATTTTAGGGGAAGCCAAGCTTCCTTTGCAGTCTTAACCTTAAAAAAACTGGAATAGAATCACAGTTCACAGGTCCAGTTTTTAGATAATAAAATCATGTCCCATATCTTTACAAAGCTTAAAATCTCAGGAATCAATCTAATGTCTCGGTTTTACAATAGCTATAACAAAAACAAAAACATTAAACCTCATAATGTTAGCTACGTGCCTTGTACACATGCACCTCAAATTAGATAGGAGGTGGATTACAATTACTGCTCAGAACTGCAATTTTTAAGGTATATATAAATGTCTCATATGTCCTTAAAAGTTAAGATCTTAGGATTCTAGTGATTATCTCGGTTTTACTAGCTATTACATTGAAAACGTTATGACTAATAATTTGAGCCATGTGTCTTGTAAACAAAGCTGTTCATTATTTCACCGCAAAGAAAATAGTAGTGATTATAAACACGGCTCAGAACTGCAATTCTGAAGTAATATATGAAAGTCTCATGTGTTCTTAACGCTTACGGGACTGTTCATGTTTATTTAAAGGGCTACCGGAGGAGTTTTTAGTCAATTGACTTGACCCTCCCTTTGTCAGCAATATAAACTTTTATGACCCTTCAAAATGATTGGGCAAAGAGGCAGCACCCTCCCCAACAATTTATTGATACCTTCTGTACTGGTTTGAGCTTGGAAAAGATGTACAGATAGCCACTGGTTTTTTAAAATCATGACATACATGACTTAACCTCTGTTTTCTCATCATACACATTATGCTCCACCAAGATGGTGGCCATTTCAGTAGATTTATTCACTAACATTGTTGTGGAAACACAATAAGCATGGAAACTAAATGCACAATTACCTGTTGTCCAATATAATCCACTGCTTGTTGTCTATATTACAACTGTTATCCCATATTCGGGATTCAGTATGCAGTCCCGGAACCATTGTTTTTCGATTGTTTGTGTCTCGAAAAATGACACAAACAGTTCAAAGGCAAAATCCATATCCAAGACACATGGCTTGTCTTCATAGGGTAACAGCAACTCCTCCAACAATCTCTGGACTAAAATAAAAAATTGTGTGCAATATTTGTTGGGTCAGACCAGGGGCTTTCGGGGCTGTTGTCACCAGTGTTTTTTGTCATCCCAAGTGCTCTGCAAGCTGACAAATACAGCGATGCAATCAACATTTGCAAGTTGAAACTAGTAGGCCGTTTTGAATTTCATTTCTAAAATCATAGAACTTTGTTCATTCTTCTAGAGGACAAGCAAGAGAAAAAAATCCATCCTGTTTTCCCGAACTCAGCCACACTATAGCCCGGTGTATTGGACGAGGTAAGCTAAACAGTTGTCTGCTTATGGTTAGGGACTGTCAATAATTGACATGTCTCAAAGTAATTTATTTCAATCACTGCTCAAAAAAATAAAGGGAACACTAAGATAACACATCCTAGATATGAATGAATGAATTGTATGAAATACTTTTGTCTTTTCATAGTTAAATGTGCTGACAACAAAATCACACAATAATTATCAATAGAAATCAAATTTATCAACCCATGGAGGTCTGGATATGGAGTTACACTCGAAATCAAAGTAGAAAACCACACTACAGGCTGATCCAACTTTGATGTAATGTCCTTAAAACAAAGGTGGAGGTAACGGTCCTGCTGCTGGGTTGTTGCCCTCCTACGGCCTCCTCCACATCTGCTGATATACTGGCCTGTCTCCTGGTAGCGCCTCTATGCTCTGGACACTATGCTGACAGACACAGCAAGCCTTCTTGCCACAGCTCGCAATGATGTGCCATCCTGGATGAGTTGCACTACCTGATCCACTTGTGTGGGTTGTAAGACTCTGTCTCATGCTACCACTAGAGTGAAAGCACCGCCAGCATTCAAAAGTGACCAAAACATCAGCCAAGACGCATAGGAACTGAGAAGTGGTCTGTGGTCACCACCTGCAGAACCACTCCTTCATTAGGGGTGTCTTGCTAATAGCCTATAATTTCCACCTGTTGTCTGTTACATTTGAACAACAGCATGTGAAATTGATTGTCAATCAGTGTTGCTTCCTGAGTGGACAGTGTGATTTCACAGAAGTGTGATTGACTTGGAGTTACATTGTGTTGTTTAAGTGTTCCCTTTATTTTTTTGAGCAGTGTATAATGCCAACATTAAAAATGTTTTATCCCCCAACACATGCCCTGGCTGGCACTAATAATGCACAACTAAAATATTCCTTTGAATAATAAAATATGTTGTAGATAAACCCACAAAATAATTTAGAGCTAAATTTAACACTTTTATATTTTGAATACATTGTAGATATATTTCAATGAAGTTAAATCTATATATTTGTTTTAATGCACAAATAGGAAAGCCTTAAGAATAATAATCCACTGGTCTAGCAATAAAAAAGTATACATTTTCATAATAGGAATAATATTATGCTGGGGCAACTGTATCTGTCATCTAGTAATTTCTGAAATTTAAGTGTAAACTCTAGACATTTATTTCCCTTCATAATTAATTTGCCTAAACTTGGCTATGGTCCACAGGAAAAACATTTGTGTCAGTAATTCAAGACTTCTTAAAGGGGCCAGTTACACCACTGGGCAATTTATTTAACAATTCAAAAGTGTTTTTGTTGAATGACTTAGAAACCTTAAAACACTTTCAAATTGTTCACAGAGGACACCACGTGTTAGCCTTGCGCCGCCCTCCTACGTACTTCATTTTCCTTCAGTACTCCGTCTGGGTTTGCGGCATATTCCTTGGTTTTCTCCGAACACTTTTTTACCGGTCCAATCAGCAAACAGAGGGAGTGGCTGAGAACGATGAGGTTGATGTCCTGGGCTAGTTTGAGTGTAGTACGCCACGACCAAACGTAAGCGATTGGTTATGGCAAAATCATTTTTAACTTCAACAGAGTACCCGCCTTCAAGGAAGTTAACGCTTGTCAATGGAGAGTGGCCACTCTCTGTACAAATTAAATGTACATACGAGAGTCTGTTAGGACAAGGCTAACCACGTGTTGCATTGCCTTTGCAATTTCCCCCAAAAGTTTAGATTTTCATTAGTAAACATTTTAATATTCAATAGCTTTTTTATTGAATGACTTAACAAATTCCAAAACTTTTCTTGGGAAAGTCCAGACTGTAGGTGACCTCTGAACAATTTGACAATTTAAAAGTGATGAGGTTTCTAAGTGATTCAACAAAATCTATAGAATTTTACAAGTTTCAAATGTTTATAAAAAACATTCTCTCTAAATATCAAAGAATGTGCAACATGTGGCTGCGCTCTCTGACCAATTTGATAGTGTTTGGAGGTTTCTAAGCTACATGATAAAAAGCTATTGAATTAATAACTTAAGGCATGTCATTTATTGATGGTCCCTAACCATGTGCAAAGTGATGTTGTAGCTGAGTCCGTGAAAACAAGATCTGATCTCAGCGTTCGATTTTGTGCTTCTAGAACAAATAATGTAATTGCTAGCCCACATTATTATAGGTAATGTAATTACACACAACCAATCCCCTCAGCCCCGGGGGCATCTTTCTTAGCCCTGGGAGTTTTTATAGTCTGGTGACTCGCCTGGGTCAGACCCATCTGCTAGCGATGGGGGGCTGAGACTGAAAGCTACATGGAAAAATATGCACCAAACAAGCCACTTTGAAACTTTTTCATAATTTTTTCAGATATTAGACATATGTTGTCATCCCCTGGAGGACATGATTAGACGTGTTTCCAGGACATTATCTCAATATATGGCTTTTTAGGGTTCTTTCAAAGAGGATGTAGAAAAATAAAAACAGAAGACAATTTTTCATCTTGTGCTATATTCACTGTGTACATTTATTCAAAAATCATTTTAAATATCCCCAAAAAAAGTATTTCCTTTTAAAAAATAGCAACCATATGTTTCTCTATGCTTCAGGTCCAATGTAACAAGAGGTTAACTTTGAGCATGTTTTTTTAGGCAGAATATGACAATGAGGGGGTGATCCTTAAGTAGCTAACAGGAACTGTGCCTGTGGTCTTCCATTTCCTCACTATGTTCCTCACAGTGGACACTGACAGCTTAAATCTCTCCAATAGCTTTTTGTAGCCTTCCGTTAAACCATAATGTTTAACAATCTTCGTTTTCAGGTCATTTGAGAGTTGTTTGAGGCCCACATTTTGCCACTCTTCAGAGGAGAGTCAAAGAAAACAACAATTTGCAATTGGCCACCTTAAATAACTTTTCTCATGATTGGATGCAAATGTCCATGAAGTTCAAGGCTTAATGAGCTCACCAAACCAATTGTGTGTTCCAATTAATCAGTGCTAGGTAGTTACAGGTATTCAAATCAACAAAATGACAAGGGTGCCCAAATTTATCCACCTGTCTAATTTAATTTTGATGCTTAATGCTCATTTTCTGTTAATCCAAGGAAGCTTATTTCACTGCCGAAATATTACTGTGTCCTTCAGTTATTTGATAGATCAAAATGAAATTGCTGATCCAAACACCCAATTATTTATGAATGAAAATCATGGAAATTGTCAGGGGTGCCTAAACCTTTGCATACAACAGTATGAGATCAACACATATCATATCATTGTTATATATAATAATATATCTATTCTATTTTCACACGATTATAGAAAGTCAAAACAGGTTTAAGAACCGTTTTCTCAAAAACAAAAGAATGCACTACATTTAATACTTAATGTGTTGTGATATATTTGCATCTGTTTTCTTAAGTTGCAGTGCGATGACCTCTCAGTCTCAGGGCCACCGTAGTAGAAATCCCCAATGGGAACGCATTAGGTGTGTAGCGCACAACGAACCAATAGGAAGGTTCAAGCCCTCTTGTCAAAGCTGCAATAGGGTTGACCAATTGGAACACATGAGTGGTGGGGAAAGGAGCAGGGCTTAAACCGGCTCAGCCAATAGGAAGGCTTGGTTCCACCTCAAACAGGGGGTCATAATGTTTTGGGCTGTTTGATTGGGTAATTGTATACCTCTCTTGTGATAAATGTTGTTTGCCTTGTGAGAAATCAAAGGACAAAAAAAAGCATCAAGTGAAATAAGTGGACACGTTGCTATTGTGATGTCTCTGTGTTACACAAATACTCATAATAAACAAAGCCAATTGTTATCAAAACCAATGCACATACCCATCATATTACACATATGAGCAAATTAATAATATCATAATCCAGCAGGTCAATTCGTTAGATTTATTACAAGTCAAACTGGCATACTTTTCTATTAAAAAATGTACCCATATTACTATTTAAATTACATAGTAAAAGCTGTAATACCAGCAACGTTATTACTATGTAACAACATGGTATCATCTTGTGGCATATTAAGGTATTACACAATTAGGGTAAATGTATAATAAAAAAAGATACTCTTCCACACATACTCAAACATGAGACATCCACATAGGCACACTTTGGGGGGAAAGGTCCAGTGAGATGTCTTCACAGTCAAAGATTAAATAATTACACACAGATCAACTACACAGGAACTACTATTTATTCTGAAATGGTAAATTTTGTACTGTAGCCCACATCTCAGTTAAGCCTAATGGAACAGTTCCGGCTACAGTTATGGGTAATGCTTTAGTGTAATTGAGTGGCTCATCAGTTACAAATAGTGGACTGATATCCTTGGTTGTCTGTCTCAGGGAATACCAAGTGGAATGGTGAAGGAAAGGTAGTCCCCCACTTCTCCCCATTCTGCTCTGAAATGCTGGAATATCGTTATCCATGTAGTGAGAACAGCCACCCAGAGGAGCAATCCCAGCCCTGACCGCTTTACATCTGTAAGAGAGTAACTTTGTCATAGATTCATGCTTTCACTAGATTTTCCACTAATATCAATACATAGCCAAGTACAATTTAGCAGGATCCTTATGTCCTCATGTCTCAGACAACTCATCCTAGTACAGTCTAACCATAGAAATATAATGGATAGAAAGGCCATTGAACTGCTTGGCGTGGCCATTTGGTTAGTACACAACAAAATGGCAATTGTTGTTAGTTGTCACGATGACAACGCACAAATCGGTTTAATGAGGAATTAGGCTGGTAGATCTTTGCAGATCTACCAGAATGGTACACATAAAAATGGCTGCCGCTCTGACAATTCTTCTACATTGATTTGAATTGGAATGGCCTTTCTATACATTTCAATTCTATGAGTCTAACAGTGTTTTAACAGCAGAAATAAATTATTTACAAATACTACTCACAAGTTTTGATTTGGAGTTGTTCAGTGTACGCTGGCTTGAAAAAGGCCTCTTTGAAAAACCACACCACATTTACCAGCCACAGGAATGGAAGGAAAGCAAATCCTCCTGAGAAAACGGTATGAGATACATTAATATTGTTAAATCATACATTTAACATAACAGTAACATTTTATCATGAATCTTATGTTTGCACTGTGGGGTGAGAAACCTCTGGAGAGAGACAAGTTGACCAGTGTGTTGATGACATGTGCATCATTGGTCAATAATGAAGTACTCTAGATATAGTCATGGACAATTGGGGGTAGGTACAACATACAAAAATCAAATATGAATAGTATATACAAATATTAATATAAACTGCAGTTTCAAGTACAAAGTTTTTTCAAGCTCTCCTATCTTTGTCATTGAGAACCTGGGGCGTATACTACAAAGCAAGATTTTGGGGTTACCGAGGTAACTCACTGGGTTTTCAGTATCACGACGTTGGGCCACCTGTTACCGGGTTACATCGCCATGGTAATTTATGCTGCGAACCTAACCTGCTCCGGAGCAGGTTATAGTCGAGATAACCGATTAACCCGAACAAAAGCACCGCCTACTTACCAATCAATTCTTGATTAAAAAATAGGTCACCATTCTGAGAGTCGCAATTGGCTTTCTCTGATGAGAATCTTCATAAAATAAATAGACTCTCAGGGAGGGAGTTACATGTCTTTGTCAGCTTCTTGAGCCGTATGTGCCAGTGCAGTGCGACACATCGAAGTTGTGCGTTTACAGTTCCATAGACTTTATACATAGTGTTGCGTTTGTTTGTGACAGGTATTTTAATGTATGGTCTGTTTGATACGAACAAACATCAATGTATACCCTTTCACTGTAGAGACAGTATATACATTTTCTATTTACTCCTACAGAACCAAATAATTTGACATAAATTTACACACCCTGTACATTTTTATTCTGTCACACGTGCTCAGTGTGAACCTGCTGTCATTGTGAAGAGAACAGGGTGCCAATGGCAGTCCTGCCAATTCTAGTGTGCTCTGGCAAATGCCAATGGAGCTGCACAGTGCTGGGCTGTGAGAAAAGATCCCACTAGGATATTGGGCCATCATGGGCCAGAGACATGCACACCAGTAACCCATTGGAGGTAATTTCATAGGGCTCTGGCAGTGCTCCTCCTGTTCCTCCTTGCACCAAGGAGCAGATGCCGGTCCTGCTGCTGGCTCAATGCCCTTCTCCGGCCCTGTCCAGGTCTCCGTGTGTAATGACTCGTCTCCTGGTATCTCCTCCATGCTGTTGAGACTGTACTGGGAGACAAAGCAAACCTTGCGACGACACATATGGATGTGGCATCCTGGAGGAGCTGAACTATCGTTGCAACCTGAATGGGATGCAGGTACCACCTCATGCTACCAGTAGTGACAAGGACACTAGCACAATGCAAAACTGAAGAAGAATCCATCAGGAAAGATAGAGAAAGAGCAATTGTCTGTGGCCACCACCTAAAAAAAACATTCCCTTTTTGGGGGTTGTCTTGCTGATGCAGTGAACCTCCAGACTGTCACTACACCCTCGAAAGCATTATTTTGACTCGGTTGTATTTCAGGGAGTAGTATTGCTATGATAATATAGAGAAAAATGCAATTAACAAAAGACAGGTATACCATTGAAACTCTTAAAATGTGTCTATTTCCTTTAGAGAAATTGCAAAGAAAGCCATGGTGTCAGTGAGTACATTCTCCTACACCCTCAATCAGCACTTGGAAACTGAGAGGAACAGGTCTGGAAAACCCAAAGAGTCAAAAGCTTGCATGAATGGCAGCTCACAGGAATACCGCTTCACAAGCACATCTTACACTGGTCGAAGTAAGTCTCAGTTTCAAATGTGAAGAGAAGACTTTGAGCTACAGTTTTGACAGGATGAGTGACAGTAAGAAAGTCATTGTTAAAATGAAAAAAATGTGGCTTGCCTGGGCAATGAAGCACCCCCCGCCTGTATAGTACAGCACACTGGAAGAAAGTGCTATGGCCCCATGAATCAAAAATTTAAATCTTAATTTTATCACATAATGTTATGTACATTGTTAAGTTGCAAAAGTATGGGTCCTCAGTGTGACACCAACAGTCAAACATGGAGGAGGAAAAGTGATGGTCTAAGGCTCATTGCTGGATTCAGAATCAGCGATATAAAACCAAAACAGCTACCACAGCATTTTGCAGTGCCATGAAATACAGTCCGGTGTATGTCTATCTTAGTTTTTTCCCCAACCCCCCCTTTCCCAATTCCCCTGTCTAATCCTGCCTTGCCGGCAGCTCTGCAACTCCTTGTACAGATCTGCGGGATGACGAGATGCGCGCACATGGTTCATCCAACCACAGGTTGCCCAAGCTGCCAATTCTTTTTGGACTGTTCACTCAAAACAGAAGCCTTTTGTTGGATCATGCATGGGATGATTACGTACACTGACTATACCTTAGCGACTGATAATGTGATTTATCTAACCCAAATCCCGGGTAGCGCTATTTTGTGCTGCCTCGTGCAGGAGGCCCAGGGAATGTCAAAGAACCCATGGTCAGGCTTGAACCAACATAGACTGTCATGCAATGGAGAAACTTAGCCCGCTAATCTAAACAGACCCCCCCTGTTGTATGTCTAGTTTGTTAGGGACTCATCCTGCAGCAAGATAATGACCCAAAACATACTGACTGGCCATGTCAGGACTACTGTAGAAGAAAACAGCAAGATGTGAACTGGGCAGAAGGGTTAAAGTAAAAGCACTTACAAGTGCAACACATTTGTGGAGATTTCTGCATTAGTGTTGCAAAAAACTTTGGAAGCAATTTCTTTAATTCCATTGAAGATTTACTTTTTTATACCTGCAAAAGTTGTATACTTTGATATGTCAAATATTTAGAATACATTTTGTTAAACTTTATCTTTTATACATTAATACATTGTTTTCTTGATGACTTATTATTTTCAATTGCTTTTTGTTCTACGCTTTAATTTCAGAGTGCTTTGAGATATTAAACTGTGTAAATTTCAATCAAAAATTGGAAAAATTCCATTGTTCCAAAACGTTTGACTGGTTGTGTCCCAAATTAAAGCTGACAGTCTAAACATTTCCAAATTCATTAATTTCAAATAAAATATGCTGGAGTGCAGAGACAAAATTACAAAGCTAATTAACTGGGCTTGATACAGATGGATCAGATAGCAGCTGAGCCTTTCCTAGTGGATGTCAATTTAACCAATTGACCATTGTGACCGTTGTCAATTTAGCCGCCAATGGACTGTTGTCAATTTAGCCGCCAATGGACTGTTGTCAATTTAGCCGCCAATGGACTGTTGTCAATTTAGCCGCCAATGGACTGTTGTCAATTTAGCCGCCAATGGACTGTTGTCAATTTAGCCGCCAATGG